>WAAD01004802.1:945-43197 GCA_013389945.1 Fregata magnificens
GCTCTCCAACTGGCAGTTGACAGGACCACAGACACATTGCATCTCATTTTCAACATGAAGTTTAAACAAAACACTTTAACTAGAGCTGCATTGATTAAATACAGCTGATAACTGAAATAAGTTGGAAATATTCTGATTTTGAGATATCGTATTGACTCATCCAGGAAGGATTTATGTATGTTTAAAAACGTATGCATGAAGATCCAACATGGAGCCTTATGCTTCAGTCCAGCAAATACCCAAGTACCCAAAAAGCTCACTGGACTGAAAACAGAGACATAAAATCAAGCCCCAACTCCTTATTCAGGAGAAATGTTACGTATTGAACAAAATTATATTCTGTACCATGTATTGAATTTTTTTACTCCATATGAACATGTAGCAACTAACAAAATTCTACTTTGAAATCATGTTTTTGCATGCATTAAAAACAGGTGAACAGACAGAAATATATTTATTAAAACTTCCAACAAATTAATTTCTGATTTTTTATGTACACCAAATCCCTAAATCCAGTGACACTGCAGTTAAATACGAGGACTTATTTGGAACATGTAAAATGCTATGTTGGTCCAATACTGAATTCCTAGAGATGCACAGACGCATGCTTACACAGCATGGAAGCATCCAGCTTGAGAGCATACAAAAGTGCACACTGTTCCATTTATATTTGGTTTAGGTACTTCCTAGATTTACAACAATTTGAAGTATAATATTTGGTGTAAATTCTGCATTAATAAAAATGTTATAAATATGTATTACTTATATGAGCACCAGTAAGAATTAACACTATGAAAAGTGTAAAATAATTTAAATAACAGTTTCTCTCCTACAGGGTGAATTTTGCAAAAAATCTACATCGTGCACTTCTGAACAAACAAAACCATACCAACTGTGTTTATTAAGCAGAAAATTAAAGTGGGGGTAGGAAAGATGCAAGAAGGCATTTGAAATGCTATTATGAAGCAAAATGCTATTATGAGACATTACACAATCACTCCACACTAAGGTTTCTGTCACTTGCGTGCAGTCATTTAAGAGGCTGAAAAGCTATGGCATTCATAGTTAAAACTGGAGCACTGCTGTATCACCTGCACCCTCAATTTTTTTTGACACACCACTCACGACTAATGTTTGAGATCCCAATCCTACTGTGACCTCAATCCTGAAGAGTAACCAGAGGGGCAGTAAAAACAGTGATCCAGTTCTGGATAGCTATTGCAAACTTGGCTTGGTGCAATGTTTCAGGTAGCAGTAGATGCAGGTCCAGTACAAATAAAATCCAAGCAATTGGGTACATCAGAAAGTTAATACATAGAAAGCAGGTGTGAATTTAAAGTTCATTAGCTATTCCATACTAACTGGCTATGTGTATACTTCAACTGCCTCTTGATTTAGTATGACTATGTGCAAGGATGCTTCACTAACAAACTTTTCTCTTTAACCCTCTTCATCTGTTCCATGCATCTCCCTTCTCGCAATGGAAACTTCAAGAGGCGGTCTTGACAGCTGACCTTGAACGTCAGCTAAAAAGTTTACTTATCACTAAGTGTAGATGGAGTTATGGGACATATGAAAATGGGGACTATCTTCATCCAGCATTGCTACCCAAAACTTCATAACCTGAACCCACTGCGTAAGTCTCTGATGTGCAAAACCACCCATACTCTTGACATAAACCTGCAAGAACTCATAATTAAGTCACAAAACAAAGGGTTTAATCCACAAATAACATTTTTAGAACAGAAAAACCCTCTTCAATGCCAGAAAAAAAACAAGCAGCAGATAATCTAATCTCCAGAGCATACAGGTAATATGCTCCCTGCAAAGAGGACAACTAAACTGGCTACCACAATATTTTACAGTCTCACCACGCAGTATCTTTTCAAGGCGCCACTCGCTTGTTCTCAGAGGTAACTAATGCTTTTTTCCTTAACAGTGTCTTCATATTACAGACTACCTGGGACCTCACTCAAAGGAATAAAATACTTAAATGCCTGATCTAGCTGAATACCTTCCACAATCAGCACTGCTCTTAAACTAGCAGCTGTCTGGTTGAATCTACCCATGACGAATTTTAGAACACTAATTCTGGAGCTATGGCAGTGTCGTGCATTAGGTTTCTTTGGATAAACGATCTTCAAAACTTCAAATTTTCTAATCTGTTGTATGCAGCAATGCACAGAAAAGAAAAACTGCTTAATAAACAAATACAGTATTCCTCTATATAGACTCCTGGACATGTTTCTCACATCTATTATTTTTACAATACCACAGTTTTATCTCCCAAATATCTGCTCTACTGGTGATGATACTTTAGCTTCTTTACTTTCTGTGACTTTTCAATAGCTATAGAACTGAATTGTCCACGTAAGTTTTTAATTCCTCCAACTGAAATCTTCAATGTTGGTTTCATAATTAAAATTTCACATACAATTAATCAAACAGCTGGTAAGCACAGCAGTTGTGTAGTTCAGTGTATTTCATAATTACATACTTGTCAGTAGAGAACCTCATATCTGTAATGCTCAAATTAAGCAGTACAAGTTGAAGTACCTCCTGTAAAGGCTCCCATCCACAGTTACACTTGCAAAAGATTCTGATTTCAAAAAATTAAACTCCCTAAATGTGTAAGATACAACATTTTCTTCTTCACCAGGACATGGAATAAATTTTAGCCTGGCATTTCACCTCTTTACCAAAACAGTCAAAAGAGCATATTCTCACCTCCCACTGCTGCAGCTTATTAGTATGGAGTAGGAAAAGAATTTTTCCACTGTCACACGTACCTATCGAAAAGACCTTTCAAATATAAAGAGATTACATGCATGACTTTATAAACCTAAAATCGATTGAATAAAATATTACATCCTTTCAGTAACAGGGATTTAGTCTCTGTTCAATCTGTAGGACAGCATGAATATTTTGGAAGGGATCTCATTCTTTATTAGATTGAGATTGCTAACAATAGAATTCAAAAAGCAAAAGAAATTTATAAGCCATAAAAATCCTATTACACAGAATGTTGTTAGCAGCTATCATTGAGCAGATCTTTGATTAGAGACAACCATGAAGTTCATTCTAATCACTCTTTTCTGAACTTCACAAATTGTGAGAGTGCTAACCCCCTCTTTCTTAGCTTAAGCAGAAGGCTGTTTTTCCATGGCAGTTTAAACTAATACAAATCCAAGCTGTCATACTCTGCCTACTTCATTGTCTTGGCACTGGGGTTCACAGAGAGTGAGGAAGCTGATCCCAATGATTCACATGAAGATTAACCTCACCAAAAATTATTTTTCATTGGTCCTTGATCGTCTCAGGAAGGAATCCTACAAGCACCAGTGCCATCACGGGGAAGGGGGCAGGGAGCATGCCTTCAACAAAGGACAGGAGGAAGGCAGGGATCTTGCAGCCAGTACATTTATCAGTTTAAGCACCACAGAACGGCCTCATACAGGGGCAGTTTCACATTTCACCTAGTCCAGTGTGACTGCAGGCTGCCAGAAAGGACTGGTGCTGCCCTTCTCTTAGTCCTGCCTTCATGTCACTTCCCTCTTCCCTGCACCAGACCAAGCGTTGTGAAGTCCCTCCGTGAGGAAATTCTGCAGGCTGATTTAGTGTAAAATTATGGTTTGCTTGGAATGGTAAATGAGACGTTCATCCAAACAGCAACCAGAAACATCTCATCCAATAGACATGACCACCAGCTAGAGGCAAGCGGCTAAACCAGCTCTTTGGGCAACTGCCCACAGCAACACCACATTATATGTTAAATCAAATTGCAGTCTTTTTCACTCTTTATTCACTGGAAAAGTGGGAAGAGTAGGAGGTACTACTGACGGCAAATGTTGAGCCATGTGCGCTTACTGGATTCACTGCTACTGTTTGAGGGCAAAGAGAACCCGTGTACAAGCGTCAGAGAGAGCAAAGAGCCAGCAGACAGCAGGAGAAAGAGCCCCAGAAATGGCCCTCCAAGGCAACAGAGGGAGAGGCTGCCTGGACACAAAAATCACTGAGAAGAAGTCTTCTTTGTTATAAATAGATAAAATTAAAAAGAAGGAAAGGATTGAACCAAAGAGCTGGATGAGTAGTCTCATCAGTTGCTCTTCCTAATGGTAACTGGAAAGGTTCTAAATATTGCTAAACTCTTGGGTCAAGAGGCAACTGAGCTTTTACAGCTTTTGTCTTATACATACCTATATATACACTCATCACATAACTGAAATGCTGACCTTGCTGAAGACCATGGGAGAGCAGCTTAATGGCGCTCTGTGCTCACCTAACTGATCGTTAATGCCCATGCGCCGCTCCTTTGTTAACACTGCCTCATTGACTGATACAGAAGTGCTTTGTGAAACACGTAGTTTTTACTGAAGAATATGAGTAAAACAGGTGCTCTCTGTTGCAAACATACAAAGAAAATAAATTGTTCCTTTTCAAACTTGCAATAAACTGCAATAGACATTTTAAGAAAATGTTAGTTAAATCAATGAATGTTTGAAAAATCCGATGCTTCTATAGAGATGTATTTTCAGGTTTCATTGTTTTTACAGACTCTTGGGAGTAGAAGAATGGGAATTTCCCACACTTAAAATTTATGTTTACCAAGCTCAGAATTCCTTTGTTAAAGTTATTAACTAGTCATTTCTGGACATAATGTTAACAATTCTACTTTACACAATAATGTAACTATTGTAATATTACTTCTCATACTATTCTTATTTGGACTTCGTATAACTTAAGTGAGACACTGAAGTGAGAAGCGAGCCCTTCATCTCAGCAAAGTAACAGTGCAGGCTGCTCCCCCTGACATCAGAGATTGCTGGACAGTGATTCAGTAAGAAATAATGTGAATTCTCAGGTTCTCTACATTTTTTCAATAAGCTGAAATTTGATTTACAACATTTTTATGTATTTTGAGACATGCCAGAAAATAGAATACTTTGAGTTTCTGTTCTGTTCAGAGCAAAGAAAACATCACGGTCTCCCCAGTAGATATTCGTATAATAAATACACATACTCTTGCAATGGCAGTCCAAGAGCTGTGCCTGATCATGTATGGTGAACACTTCCTTCAACCAGAATGCTTTTAAATCCTCTTACCTTTTATGACTGTTAATAGCAATCTGAATATCGCAGGGGATTGTCTGTACCTGACAAAATTATTCAAAATGTTCTCCATCCACCATTTGAATACAATTCATGTGCTCTGTGGAAAGCTGACACAATATGCAGCTGACAGAATATGTTTTTTTACAGTTCCAAATTATAAAGGAACAATGGCTGGCCTCACAGTAAAACCCAAATGGGCTTATATCTGTGTGGAAACCACAGGGGCATAACAAATTTGGGTGCCCACAATGCCAGTTCAGTTACTTTTCCGATGAGAATCCCACCTTAAGTTCTTTGTATGAAGAAAAGTTTAAGCTTTTTCCCCTTGACAAGTAATTTGCAGCACATTTGCTTTGCATAGTCATCTACGTGCATTTATCAGAGCATCAACAAGAGACATACTTCCCTATTTCGAAACAATAACAGAAATCCCAAGAGATCACACAGAAAGTTTTTCTAGGTGTTTGTTTCTCTTATTCTCTTTTTCTTCATTCAAGTAACCTTTCCACATCATGCCCCTGTGCACTATTCCTGAATTTTTCCAGCCATTTCACTGTGCATCTCTGAGGAGAGCCTGACTGTCTTCTCTCAGAGCCCACTTCAGGTCTGCAGTTAGATCCCACAAAGCCCTCCCCTTCCAGGTGAAGCAAACCCAGTTCACCTGGCTCCTCCTCATCCAGCATGTGCTCCAGCCCCCTAAGCACCTTAGCACCTTTCTGCTGAACTCACTCCAGTTTGTCAATGTCTCTCCCTTACTCTGGGGGATAAAACTGCACAGAATATTCCAGATGTGGCCTCACAGGTGCCAAATAGATCACTGCCATCAATCTGCGGGTGCAGTTAGACAACGTCACTGTAAGTACCCATGGTTGACTCATGCTCAACACCTTGAGAGAGATAAGGTGTGACTGAATTTGGTTTATTTTGCTGAAGGTTGGTCATTTTCCACAAGTCATGTTGCTGATTGAGATGCAGAACTTGATCTCAAACAAGAAAGATTACATTTATGCAACAACTTTATGAAAAATATCATCACAGGAACAATTCAAGTGCCAATGAAATGCAATGAGATACATTTGAAGTGTACTTCCTCATGGCTGTAGTCTAAGTAGTACAAGAAATGCAAATACCATTACCCTATATATTCAGCTGTTTGATATCTGCACGTAATTTTACTCATGTAAGGGGCTAAATACTGGCTATATGGAACAAAGTGTCCTGCTTTGTCAAATGTGATCATGGGTGAGAAATCTTGAGAAGTCTTGGGCAAAAACACTATGTTAAGAAAACTGCTTTTCCCTTAAAATATGCCTTAAAAGACAGTACTGTCCCTTATTCTTCATGTGGCTATTCCTTGTTTCCAGACAAGAAATATTGTTGCTGACTAACCTGTAAGACAGCGATGTTGTAAAGTAATCTTGATAACGTACCAGTGGTCACAATAGGTATTCATAATAACTGGTTACCAAAGCATTGTATATTTATCTGTCTGCTGAGAGACGATTATTTAGAGTTCAACGACCCGAGAACCGGGACATACACTTGACTACGTTGTGTTAATATAACATCAGTAATTTTATTAGGAAGACACATCTTGAAGATTGTTGGCAAAACCAGGATTGTATGAGAGGCCCCAAAATTACAAGCAAATGATGATAGCAAAGACCTTGAAAATCCAGAGACTCTAAGATACACACTGATCACAGTGGCCAAGTAGTGTTCACTACAGGAATGCAACCTTGTGAACTAGATAACAGTGGGTCTAGGGATAACAAAGAGAACTTGGAGCAGAATCCAGGAAATGTAAAACAAACCACTTAAGGCAAAACTTGGTGACAATGCAAAATTGCCGGCCAGTGAATGAACAGCCAGTAAGTAGACGGTGGCAGCAAATTAATAAAAACAACCCTAAGCAAAGCTAAGAGCAAAGAGGAAGAAACCTTCACCATCAACAGTGTGTTCTTCCTGGTGAACAACACAAGACACTGACAACTTGCTATAACCACCTACCCATCTTTTTTTGGAGAAGTAGACCTCTCCTGCCCCTTGCTGGCCTTTGGATCTCCAGGAGCACAGGCAGGGTAAGCATAACACAAGAGAAAGGAGTAGATAACAGAAAGCTTGTGTATGTGAACTTTAACTACCTTATTAATAGGAATTAGCAATAATTGGATACTTTGGCTTAAGATGTCCAAAGTCCTTTGAACTGGACGGGTAACAAAGTTTTGAACAGATTTTGCTAGTTCAGTTACACTAAATAATAAATTTGTGGATCTGTATATAAGGTGAGTTTCACCCACTTAAATCACAAGGGAAGTTGGGTACCCTGCACTTGCAGCAGTTATTAAAATGTGATCTTTTTCTCCAAGGATTACAACTTTGTGATCCCAACTGGATATAATGAGGTTGAACAAGGCTGGAGTCCATCCAAGAACTTCAACTGTATGATTCTCCTATGTACATAAAGTAACCTAGCTTGGAAATTTTGGTCAAAAAGAGTAAAACTGGATTTTCTGGGAACCACAGGGAGATCCAGGTAGTTGTTGCTACTCAGAAAGGATGGAGGCTGCTGGGACTGCACAGATGCTTGCCAGAAACATTTTGTGCCACAAGATGGCAATCACGCATTTCCCACAGCCCTGACTTCGGTAGAAGGTTCCGGAAGTTCAGTAGCATCAAGGAGCAGGAGAGCTACATCGCATCAGGGCAATATATACAAAAGTCATCTCAGGAAAACAGAGTCATTATAATGTTGCACAATTTATTTCTTATAATAGTTTATTAAGCTGTCTTTATAACAGAAAAGCTACATGAACTATGGAAACATGAAATTAGATTTACCATCCCAATCCTATTTTGGCAATTTTCCCATAACTCTGGGAACATTCGGAGCCTTGTGATTAGTACTTGTTACCAGTGTTAGAAAGAATGATTCACTCCCCTAAGGGGGGTTTGGCAAGAGGGAAATGGTGGAAAAAGATAAGAGTGGAAAGCTGGGGAAGAAGCCAGAACTGGTTTAGAGAAAAAAACCAAATTATATATAGATATACATATATACACACACACACTGTGTATATATATTATGTATAGTGCATATATATACACTGCATATTTGATCTTTACTAGACTACATATAGTATACATACAGTGTGCACACATATACATACTGTGTGTTTGTTCTGAGTGTGCTGCAAAAAAACATGAACAAGCACAGTAAAATTTAGTGGATGAGTACAGAAACAATTACTAAGTTTCAAAGTCTGAAATCTCTGTTAGTTTAGTTCAATGTCTGGCAAAATAAGTTGAAGGATACCTGTATCACCAAAAGCAGAAAATGAAATAATTAGACTTCTGTATTTAAAAAAATAATGAGGTACACAACTCCCAAGTCCTGAAGTATTCTCCAGCAATCCAAAATACCAGAGCAGCATTTACTAATGAGATCCCTCCCTCACAAACAAGGCGTCTGGGATAGTATGATTCTCTTCTGAGACCCATTATCATAAATGGTGAATCAAACCCCCTAAAATCTTCATACTGCATGTAAACATCCATGGAGATCGAGGGGTGTCCTTCAGAACAGATTCACTACCCAGGCTGATTCACCATCTCTCATAGAAGAGATCTGTCACCATTTGCTACAAGGCTGGATGAAATGCATACACAGACCAACTTCAGTCTGTATTTAAACAACTGCATACACTTATATGCAAGCTACAGGCCACCTATAGATGATAATCTGGAAGTGTAAAGCTAAATCAAAGGCATAATAGGCTTTGCTCAAAAAAAAAGAAAAAAAGATCTCAATGCAGACTAAGTTCATGTCATGTGCTGCTTTTGGCTAGCACTTCAAAGCCAGCAAATATGCCTATGTCTGCATGGCAACAGTGATGGAATTTATATTTTTCTAATTAGAATTATACTGAACCCCTGAGAGAAATAAGCATGACAAAACAACTGTTGACAGTACTAATGGCCTGAGAACAAGGTTATAGTACAGTAAATTAATTGTGTACATTTTGCTCATCAGTAGCCAAAGCATATTCATGATTTATTGTCAATAGACAGGTTTTTAATACATTTTGCTTTTTTTCCTCCAGCTGTACAGCCTCCCAACCAGTTAACATAATGTTATAAGACAATCTGAAAAAAGACAAGTGAAATCCATGTATATGTTATTAATCGTGTAATTAAAGAGACACAATTGACAAATCTCAAACATTCCTGGACGAAAATGTGTTCAAGCACCACTTAAGCTTAACTGTACCAGTAACATGTCAGAGGAGAAACGTTTCTTCCAGTCCACTCACGCCGATTGTTTGACAGCATTTTATGTATACTGAATTAGTTTCCTTTGTTTATGTGGGTGTTTTTAAAAGCCACAGGAGAGGAAAAGAACACATATCCCCCCCCCCAAAAAAAATTAAGACCATACATTCACAAAAGTTGCCAGAACCACATACAGAGCCATACACATGAAGGAAGTCTATGTAGCACCCAACTGCTATAAAGAAGGTCCTTCAGCTACAACAACAACTGGATTAACATTGCATTGCTCATCAACACTTTCAAAAACATCTTAAATGCAACATTCCTCCAGGAAGACAATTGCCTTTATCTGAGCCTCCAAAAATCACTGCAAGACAGTGTTTCCATATGGATGCTGCAGAAAAAGCACCATCTATGTACTCAACAACAGCACCTCCTGCAATGCACAGGCTTTCTTTGGAAGTTTTCTTACATAGATATGGATTCAGCTGGGGCTTAGTTAACTTTACTTTTAAAAATTTACTTGACATTTTTTTAAAGAGGTTTACCTCTAGGAGCCATGGTTTTAGTTTTCTGTCCAGCAGAATATCAAATCCCAGGACTTCAAAGCAGACACTGTCACTTCCTGGTGCTTGCCCTGGCCTGCACATGCGATAAGCATGAAGAACATGTGGCTCTGCAACTATGAGAGTCTTCACTACTAACTCCTGTAGGGATTTTTTTCAGAAAAATTCATCAGGAGAGAAGACACCAGTATATATTGAACTAATGTGTTTCATACTTTAGTAGGTACTTTAATGAAATTTAAAAGATTAAAAAAAGATTTAAAATATCAAATAAACGCTCTATAATAAATGAGCTATTCCTATGGAGTAACAGATATATTTTTTTATATAGCTCTGCAGTATATTGTTATACTTTCCATAGTACATATGTACCTTTAGATATGTAGTAACTTAAATGCTAAATGTATATTGGGATCAAAGTATACTATAGCCAATCTTCACCCATTTCATTTTGCACTATAATTTTCAATAAATAATCGCAGAATCATACGTACCGACAATGCCTAAGCTCTGACAGTCTTAGGCCTATTCCTCACCTAAAGATGCCTGTAACATAACCACTGACTCAATGGCACAGGTTCCAGTCCACAGATACATGCAACACTGACTATGATTTTGTAAATATTCACACATAAAATTCACTTTATACTCTAGAAAAGTCTCCAAGAATTTAAATGGGATGGTTCCTTTGTATCATGTTACTTATGTGAATAACTGTTTGAAAGGGCTTTTGTCCTTCAGAAAAAGTTTAACATTAAATTTATAACCAAACTCTGAATTTAGCCTTTTAAAAACCATAATCATCATTTATAGTATGTCCTTTGTGGCATGCATTGCTGAGAATTTGGATTAATAAACTTTCAAAAATCACCCTAGACTCCAGTAAAGCAGATGGCAGAAGCAGTTAATTTTCTAAGAATATAGATACACAAAATAAAGAAAAGCATATTTGTTTTATCTTACTGAAATATCACTCCAGAATTTGGAGACATCAAGATTATTTGTTTCTAGAAACTCAGTAAACCATTTTATGGAGCGTTTGCTTCCTTTGTCTTCTGTTTCATCCCGTTCAAAGTGTTCATTATGTTTATTGACAGAGTAGTTAGTCAGATGCATATACAATTGACTCTAAAAAAAGGGAGAGAAGACATAAAAAACCTCTTAAATACAACTCTAGAATGGTCAATTCAAAATAATTAGAAGAAAAAAAATATGTTAAATCAATAATGACACAGTCAAACAGTTCCTATTTGCAAATAACACTATGTGCAGATTTAGTGTTTCTGATTCTTGGAGATTTCATCTACTGAATGTTGTAACCTTCTTATAATAAAACCTGTGCTCGTATTTAAGCCAGTTGCAGTCAACCGATCTACCACTCAACATCTGGCAAGGCAATATATCTGCCATTTTTACAGGTCTGTATGTAAATAACTACCTAAAAAAGTGAAGAGCAATTATCATAACTTACAGAATGATTACATTCCACAAGAAGCAAACAATAAAGATGGTATTTTGAAGTGCTACTTTAAAAGTGCTAAAAAACACTTTGGCATCTGTTTCATAGACAATCCCACATTTCAGTTTTCACTGTAGTTTATTTATGAGAAATGTTCTCATGATAGTGATACTTTAAAATATCTTTTACATATAAACTCATCTGCCGTGTTGATATCTGCCAAAATTGCTCATTTTTGACTGGCTGGTAGCCATACATCAGAGGGAGGTAAATTTCAAGATATACATTACATGAGTGAGTGCTATAGTTCCTTTACAGAGCAAAATGTCACCAGCAACAGATTCATGTTATCAGTTGCATTTAAAAGAAAAAAAAATATTACGTTTCCAAGGCCAATTTATAAATCATGATTTATATGTTTACATTATCTCCCAGTACAGATATTAATTCAGCTTTCCACCTACACTACCACGATGACTGTCCTCATCACAGTGACAGTTCTCTGTCATGTTTGATTCCTTACTTGAGTGTAGTTGATGTTCTAAGCTGACCGTAAGCCTTCTGTTCCAATTCCTTTTTGATAAGATAGCCACTAGATAACACAAGCCTTCTGCTGTCATTTATCTCACTGCACTTACTTATGTTTAAAAAACCTTAATGAAATTAACAAAACCAATCAACTTAACTGCAGGCTAGTTAACAATATGTTGTATTAGCACTACAAATAATGAATTTCTCCCATGGCTTCCATTACTGCTTTGAGAATAATTCTGAAACCTACTGGTTTTGAGTCACTATAAATGTCATCTTTCCATGAAATTCAAATTATTTCAGACAAAAGCAATTATTCTTCAGACTACAAAAAAATGGAAGTGTTTTTAGAACATTTGTTAAACATCTGAACTAATCTTTAGTCTGAAGTTATCTGGAACAATGTCACTGTGGAACAATGTCACCCAAAGAACAATGTCATTAGTGATAAGCCCGGTTGTTTCATACAATAGACAAACTACAACATGAATAGTTGTGAGAACACACGCTGTTCTGTTTATCTGCTCAGAGCATATTTCAGTACTGCTAATGCTGAGATTAGTAACAATAAAAAAAATATTAAAAGCAAACTATTCCAAATATAATATTGGAACTCTTCCAAATATACCATTTGTACTGGGCTCCAAATTACACCTGCATTCTTCAAAGGAGCACTAAGAGTCACAATTTTAAGTGACAAGTAGGGAAAAAGGCTCTTCATGTGCTGTCTGTTGCATAATTACACTGAAGCAGCTCTAAAAGTATATGGTATGGAAAAGGAAAGATACAGTGGCAACGAAGTACAGAGTGAGGTATAAGAAACTCAAATCTACTGATGCCTCCCAATGCTTCAAATTTACTTCTTTCTTAACAGACGTCTGCATTTTGGTCTGTGCCAGAAGACAGGGGTTACATCTCTCAACAGGGGAAGATGCTATACAGTAAACAGGAGGATTAAAGTGTCCAAAAACTTCAGCATGTCCCTTACCATTTCTTGGTTCTCTGCAAGCTTATAAGCAGCCCTGCCGTATCATCCTAAAGTTGTCAAGTACATACTCTTTTTCCCTGCTGCGGCAGTGACTGACAAACAGCACCAGCAGCAGATTCCCTCATGTTCAGGGATTGCAGTGACCACTCTCATGCACTGGCCTTTATATCGCTGTTTTTCTGTTTTCTGTGCAGGTTCCCAACACAATGGCTGAAACATTGCAGGATCCTCAGCAGAAGCTCTAAACTTCAGGGATATTAAGCAATAATCTAGCAGGAGATAAACCTTACCCCTCCCCGCTACCCCACCCCAAACTGAGTCTCAGAGAAATATAAAAGCAACGTAACTGTTCTTGAAGTGATTTTCTTTACTTCATTTTTTTTGGGCTGAACGTCAATAATTGACATCTTTTGCTTTCTTTTAGGAAATACTTAAACTCTTTAGCATACATACATGCAAAGTCATATGAAATTTTTATACATAAGCAATAATATGGCTATACTTGTGATTTTGATAGAAAAACATGAGTTAAATATCTTTAATTTTAATTTTTCCTCTTCAATGACAATACAAAAATTCAGTCAGATGAATACCAAATTAAATCTCATGTCACAATTTATTTTATTTTACCTCCTCCAAACACTGCACAGGTAAAATTCTACATGCATAAGCAATAAATTGGAATGAACTCCAACTTACCAAATTTGAGTCACTGGGGGGATGATACTTTTCCGTGCCCATTCTCACCAGTCCGTCATGATATAAAAATACTTTTAATGGATCACAGGAGGTTACGAGAATATACACACGTAAATCAAACTTGTAGCCTTCCATAAGAAATGGTTTGTCAAGATATTCCTGAACAATCAAGTGATCCTGAGCTTGTAACTTTTCTCCATTTCTTATTAAAGAGATCCTGGTAAAAACAAAAGTTATTTTAAAAACATGGAACTTTGACATTACACCTCGAAATAGATTTTCATGGTCACCCAGCCCGGCAGTCAGGCTAAAGTCTACCTGGAGAAAGAGACTAACATATCTGATTTGTAGGGTAGAGAAAAAGTGCCATTCGCTTACATGGCTCTTGGTTTCCTGTCCTTTATGGTGCTTCACTGGATGAAAAAAGGCAATGAGCCATTTCAAAACAACTTTCTGCTTCCTTTGATTCAACAATTTGTAATAATGGGTTCCCTCTACACTTAGAAATTGTTTGGCAGAACGACCAGCCTCCAGCTCTTGTGATTGTTCTTCCCCAAGCAGCTCTAAAAATAGGCTTCCAGCCTTTCTTTGTCACAACTTCTGCCTGAGGTACAGGTTGCGAAGAACTTTCAGTGCTAACCTGACTCACTGATGATGTGTGCGAAGCAGGACACTGATCAGTACAACTAAGGATGGCATAGATTAAGCTCAGTATTTCTGTATTCCAGTTTCCCCACATAACAATGAAAAATGGTTTATATACAGACTATAAACTGGTAGTCCCTAACTACACAGACTTTTAAATAACTGTAATAGCTAATATTTTTCAGTGTATCATTATTAACCCTGAATTCCCATAGCTTTGTCACCTTAATCTTACCCTCCATTATTTATGATACATTTCAGTGTTCTGGTGCTGAATACTGCTAACATACTGAAGTACTTTCCAGGCATTTCTCTGAAATATGCTGCTACCTTTCCCTTCAGCTTATCTTTGCCCTTATCAAGAGGATTGAAAAATAAGGAAATGGAAGTTGGGAGCTTTACTCTTACAGTTATTCTGGTATATTTTTAATGACTAAGAGCTTTACTATACTGGATAATCCAAATTGATATTAAAAGCAATAAAAGCTAAAATTGAAATATCTAAAAACAAGAACAGAGTTAAGAATTAAATTGCAATATTTATCTCATTGTTTTTCACTGTGCAGCCCTGTCACAGGCAAAGCCGTTTAAACCCAACTGCAGGTTGCAGTCTCTGCAGGGGTGTCCCTCCTCCAGCATGGGTGTCACCTCCTTCCAAGTGTGCACCTCCAGCTGCATCCCCAACAGCGTCTCCTCTGTTTCTCCTACACCTCGTGGCTGCCACTCTTAAATACATTCGTGCGTCTCTGACTGGCTGTAGTTTTGGCACACGATGGGGTGGTTGGGCGGGTTCCAGAGCTGTGAAAGATCCTGACCTTCTCCCACACATGACACCCCTGCAGCCACCAGCCACCAAAACCCTGCCATTTATGCCCAATACAATCTCACCCCGAAAGTCTAAGCACAACAGATTAATGAATATATTCTTTAGATAAATTCACAATAAAAATAATTCTGGTCTTGAGAATTATTTGACCGTCATCAGAAAATGTATGCTCTAATTATGCCACATTCAGAACATTAAAATACCACTTGCATTTAGCTTTATATTTTAGCTGTTTCTGCTTGTTAAGCCTTCGTCCAATACATGAACCTTTACACTGATCATACAACTTTAACTACAAACTTCTTACTAATACACAGCTTCTGTTAATGATGTTGTAAATAGCACTGGATTTCACCTTTAATGGGTAAGAAGACTGAAGTTAACATGCAACTTACCCATGCCCCATTGCACCGTTAGCTGGTTTGACTATGAAAGTTTTCTGTCTACGTTTTTTCTTCAGTTCTTTTACATAGTTCTGAAACTGTGTGTATTCTGCAGGGAAGATCCATGTTCGGGGAATAAAACTATACTCCTGAGGCTGATTCTTGATCATTCTGCAAAAAAGTGTAACTCAGTTAAAATCTTTTAACAACTTTGATGTATCAAACCTCAGGATTAAAAAGCATTTCCAATAATTTGATAAGGAAACTTTTTTAGCAAAATGCTGTAATATGAAAGCAAACTTCTGCAGTTGTTTAAGAATAGTTAGAGCTCTATAACATAGTCATATGCATACTTTAAGAACAACAAAAGCAGACTATATCTTGTGCATTTTTGCTCATTATTGTATCGTATTTGCTTATTATGTTACTGACATCCATCTCATTTCTTGGCTTCCATCTCCTGTTACAGCTTTTGTTCAGTTACTCAGATTATTTAATACTATTCCTATTCTTAGAAATATTAAACTTACAATAGACCATGTGATTACAGATCTTTTCCTACCTAATAAGACTCCTGGATTCCTTTTTTTTTTTTTTTTTTTCCCTTGGGGGGGGGGGGGATNGGGGATATTTGACAAGTTTCATATTGGTATGTATTTGGGGATGTGTATGAGGATCAACACACACAAAAAGAGGATCTGGGATATTTGGAGTTTCCTCATGGGTGCAAAAAATATTAATAACAAGGACTGAATTTAAAATTAAAGTGGAAGCAATTTAAGAAGAGTTTTTTGTTTCTTTCTAGTCTTTTGAAGGAATTTCAAAAGTAATGAACTGTAGTAAATATATTCTGACACAGGCCAAGCAACTGCTCATGCACCCCCAATACAGGGCAAAACACAGAAGCCTGGATTTGTGTTTGGTACCAGCATATTGTGATTGAGATTCCCTGAGCACCTTATTTAGTCAAAAGAAAGCAAAGAAATGCAAAGCAAGACAAGGGGGGGGGAATAGAAGAACTAAAACAAAACTAAGGTTAAGACATCGTAGGGAACAATCGCTGAAACTGAATCTGGTTAAAGGATGCAGCAAGGTCCTATCTCCCTGCTTTCATAGCTGTGGCAGCTGAGGTAGTGAGCATATCACATTTTATAGCTCTGTTATCTGAATGCGGAAAAAACAAATAGAAAAGGAAAAATGGTAGAGAATTCAGTTAGTAGAAGTTTCCATCACCCAAAGCTGTGTATCTGGCAGATAGGAAGCATATACCCACACCAAACTGGCAGTATGGGCTAGATACATATGGGTTAGCTTTAAACAAAGTAGCTTTAATACCGGTTAACAGCCAAGTTACAGGAGCAATGTGGACTTGGTGGTACTATGCAGACTAGGATACCATAGTTCTCAGCAGAATAAATTTAGTCTTTGCTGAGTTAAATACTGGTGCAGCTAGCTTGTTTCAGGTACTCAGAATACCTGAAACATAGAATCATAGAACCATTAAGGTTGGAAAAGACCTCTAAGATCAAGTCCAACCGTCAACTAACACCACCATGACTCCTAAACTAGGCCCTGGAGTGCCACGTCTACACCTTTTTTGAATGCCTCCAGGGATGACGACTCCACCACCTCTCTGGGCAGCCTGTTCCAATGCCTAACCACTCTTTCAGTAAAGAAATTCTTCCTGATGTCCAGTCTAAACCTCCCCTGTCGCAACTTGAGGCCATTTCCTCTTGTCCTATCGCTAGTTACTTGGGAGAAGAGACCAACACCCACTTCGCTACACCCTCCTTTCAGGTAGTTGCAGAGAGCGATAAGGTCTCCCCTCAGCCTCCTCTTCTCCAAACTAAACAGCCCCAGTTCTCTCAGCCGCTCCTCATAAGACTTGTTTTCTAGACCCTTCACCAGCTTCGTTGCCCTTCTCTGGACACGCTCCAGCACCTCAATGTCCTTCTTGTAGTGAGGGGCCCAAAACTGAACACAGTNTTAAACCTCATACAGTTGGCCTCGGCCCATCGATCCAGCCTATCCAGATCCCTCTGCAGGGCCTTCCTTCCCTCGAGCAGATCGACACTCCCGCCCAGCTTGGTATCATCTGCAAACTTGCTGAGGGTGCACTCAATCCCCTCATCCAGATCATTGATGAAGACGTTGAACAAAACCAGCCCCAGAACTGAGCCCTGGGGAACACCGCTCGTGACCGGCCGCCAACTGGATTTAACTCCGTTCACCACCACTCTCTGGGCTCGGCCATCCAGCCAGTTTTTTACCCAGCAAAGTGTATGCCCATCCAAGCCATGAGCTGCCAGCTTCTCCAGGAACTTCACACATAACCTCATATGAAATTAGTTTGGGTAACTCAAAACTACTCTGTAACATAGGGTGGACACATCTAAAATACAAATATCCACAGACCAACAGCGAGTGACTGGTTGTTTAAAAAGAAATTAACTGACATAGGAAGTTCCCCAACTTTGATTTAAAAAAAAAAAAAAGGCACTACGATGAATTTTAATACTTTTTAATTAATTACACATTTAGGTATACTTCTACTTTTGTAATGGAAAATAATAGTTTCAGGATAACTTAAATCTAAAGGAGACTTACAATATCATTTCAAGTTTCCATTTCTACTATGAGCCTACATAATACTCCTGATACAGCATAAGACACTTTTCCTTTAAGTGGCTCAAATACTAAAGGAAAAAACAGAGCTGCCAACCACATCTGTAAGGCTAGGACTGTAGCCAAGCCCTGCTGGTATAATAGATACGCTGTCACTGAATTGTTTAGCCAACTACACAACAAAAAACCTGCAGAAACCACAATAGCTATGGTAGTCTTTAAGTACTGCATGAGGTTCAGTGCTTCTGCAGTTTCATTGTAACTATTATTTTTACAAATCCGGTTTGATGAAGCCACCAAATAGTCACAAAAAAGTTTTAAAAAACATAAATAGATATTATAATTCATGATTCATGCATATTTGTAAACTATTCTCCATCTGCTATATATTTACAAATGTTATTACCTTGCTAACTGAATAGCTTATCTAGGCAGAAATTATCCTGGTTTTAGGCAAAAAGCAATTTCTGTGTTAGCTTCCATCCCTCTCCAAATTATTTATCATATGCATCCTGAAGTGTTACATGATAGAGACCTGCCATTTAACTTACTCACAGGTTTCAATACACATACTCCCTACTCAATGAATGTAGCTTCATGGTATTCTAGATATATTTTGTAACTGCAAGTACCTCAGTTCTATATGCCTTTTTATCTTATGCACAACTGGGTAGACTACAAACACTTAATAATATGAAGCAGAATACTTAACCATTGTTTACAAGTTCTGGTGCTCGCTAAAATTTTCAATAAAAGAATTCAGCTCTGTTCTTTCCCTGCTTGGCCCTATTCAGAAATGGCTTCAGAACATCATCAAGTAGCTTGTGGATTCAAGACCTATTCCATTATAATAGTCCTATTTTTCAGCACATCTGCTATCCACTACTGTGGGTAGCCACTTCTTCACTGTGCTGCTCTATCCTTTAGCCTTTGCAGTCCTTACCGAGAGGTCTGAGAATTGAACAGCAAGTTATTGTTCTTCTGAGTGCTATTTTAGCTCACAGATGTGGTCAGACTGCACTCTTGTTTCTCAGAGTGCTTTCTGTGCAAAAGAATCAAAGGTGTTGAACAAAACGTAGGTTACTAAAGACATGACTTGTCAGCCTAATAACGCAGGTTCCACTGCCTAGGTTTCAAGATCCTCTGACTTTTCAGGTATGAAAGGGGGTTAGTGGGTAGGTATGGATGAGAATGATTCTTGGTCCATGATCAGTTCACAAATCCTCTGAACGTAAACAACAAAGGTGTTGCAAAAAAGGCCATCTCATACATAGGTTCTCCTTCCCATTCATCCTGTACACCTTCTCCCTCACTTACTGTATTCATTCTGTAACCACACTTATCCTTCACATGAGGAGATCTCATCTAAGAGACCATTTACAGAAATTAAGATCTAGTTGGCCCTACAATGGTACCTCTATTTTTTTTTCTTTTCTGTGTTATGATTATTCCCCTTGAAAACGATGCTCATGCCTCCTTTTATTCTCAATTACATTCCTGCTTCTACCTGTTCCATTATTGTGCCCCTACACTTTCTGTGCTGGGTTGTCTTCTTTCATATTACACACGCTACATATGACACCACTCCCTTCCACCCTTCTGCTTGTGAAAACCACATTGTCCTGTGATCCAGAGTGCCTGGATGTTGGCTGTAAGAGGAATTCCTGAAGTGCAGTTCCTCTGAATAGCATTTGCCTCTCAGAGTCCGGTAGATTTGTTCTTTTGCTCCATTCGCAACAGCTTGCATAAAATGGAAGGGTGAGATCAGTATAACAACAAAGGTAGAAGTAAAAGAAAAAGAAGAGTCTACTCTCCGCCAATTCTCAGCAGTTGTTTCATGAACTTTCAACGGTACAAACCCCACAGCTATTCTGTACAAGTCAGCATCAGGAATAGAAAAGACTGCATGCAGCAGAAAAGCAAGAGAACAGAAGTAGTGTTTCACACTATACATTATCCTGTTCAAATAAATTTTAAGACAGAACAGCAGCTGTACGGAACAAAATCCTCCACTCTACAGACAAGAGCCTGCCCAACCACGTATCGCAACCGACTTGTGATTTCACATACATGTGTCTGTTTCACAAGCAGTCTCAAGGGATATAATTTTGATTTTTATAAATTAAGAATACTAAGTATTGAATTGTGAGGTTAGTACTGCGAAAAACAGACTGATTAAAACCCTGCTATATCTACTGATATTAAGTGAAGTCACAACATATCTATGTTTGACCCAGAGTTATCATATCAGAGAAATTATTCCCATCTTATCTAGCATATGTGCAATCTGCACATTGAGTACCTTTAAACTGTGTTTCAACCTCAGAATTCAGTAGGTTGAGACACGTATAGTCAGACTGTATTTGAAAACAACGTGTGCCTTTTCTCCGTTTTGCACATTTTTTTTAAATCACAGAACTATAGCAGTACACAGGGATACCGCTGCCTACCAAGCTGACCAATGTTGTTCCACTGTTTCCAGGACCTCTCCAAATAGCTGTTTGCCTCCACGTGCTCTCTCTATGTTTTTACTTAAGAGTTTAAGTCTGGAAGGGGCAGTGAAAAGTAATTGTGTAGCATGTATTGATGCACATGCCCACATGGCCCACATGTAGGACATGTAGACACCATAGCAATGCACGTAATATTTGCATCATAATAGTTGCATACATTCTACATGCTATATGTTGTAGTTACAAACAGAAAAGGAAATAGAGAGAGAGGGGAGATATCACATTAATCACATTAATATACGAAAACAAATTCTGTTCTGGTAACAAGAAATGCAGTGTAGGTAACTTTGGGGGCCAAAAGATTAACTCTATTAATAACTACTCTTTAAACTAATTTAGATTAGAAGAATCAAAATATCCACACACATTTATCCCTAAACTCCTCCTTATTATCAGGCTGTTGAATCATTATTTAGTATTGGTTTTTTACAGGTCTTACTCACAGATTCTCAGCTAGGATAATTCATCAGAACCCAGTTATTCCACTAGAGTGAGGAGAATTTATAATCGGACAAATCATAGAATCATAGAATCACAGAATCATTAAGGTTGGAAAAGACCTCTAAGATCATCAAGTCCAACCATCAACTAACACCACCATGACTCCTAAACTAGGCCCTGGAGTGCAATGAGCCTCTCTGACTTATTTCTTATATAAACAGTATGATGCTTCACATTTGATATACACAAAAATATAGTCATTAATTATTTTAAACAAATAATATCCATCCACATACTACTTATTTTTTTCTGCTCTACCATTACAGGATATATGCCTGGGTGTATTATATATTAAGTGTATTATACAATAATTTAAGGCTCTCCTACATTCTGCAATGCATAGACAGAGAACTGAACCCACATCATTTTCCACTGAAGTCAATTGGAGAGATACAGTAGCCCACTCCAATGCTACAGATCCAGGACCAAAGCCAAAGTTATTAAGGAACTTTGGAAATTATTCTTGGTCCTCTCGTAGCCTCTTAGTAAAAATGAAAAAACCTTACAAGCAATAATTCAGTATTGTACTGCATTAAATACTATGGCTGAAAAACTTCCTAATATTAAACGGAAGATTACTTAGTCATGTTTCTTGCCAGAAAATCCTTTCTGCAGATCTCTCCCATTCCTGGAAAATGGTTGATTCTCTGAGGAAGGAGAAAAAAAGTTAGTTGGTACTTTTTAGTTTTCCTGGCATACCTAATACAATCATTTACTACATTCAACTGCATGCTCAGGCAAACATAATTGGTGTTACATATAAATTATTTAAGATAATATCTTACATTATACTATGTATTCTTAGCAATACTAAAGATACTGTAAGTTGTGTTCTCCTCCACCAACATGAGTACGCCCATTGATTTCATTTGAGACATGAAAGGAGTCTATCATACTCTTATTCACAAAGCTATCTAGGAACAAAGAATGCTATCACAAAGCAATAGTAAAAAAAAGGAATTATTTATTCACAGAAACTGTGGAGAGAGCTCTACTTGTTAACTTACTGCTTAAAAGCTTATGAGCAACTTATAAATGATGTTTTGCATCTTCTTTCAAACTCTGATCATTCACAACACCCAACTGGCAGACAAAAGCATGAAAGAACAGCCCCAAACATTTAAACACCAGATTCCAAGTGGTATGAACAAATAACTCTGGAAAAGAGAATAGGATTTTAAAGTATGCAGTGGTATAGCCTTATTGCAGTCTGGTTGGTGGTGTATTGTGGGGGTTTTCTTCTCTCCATACAAATGTAACTGACCAAAAGTGACACATTACTGAATGCTTCAGAGTGAAGCGGTCTACTGAAACATGTCAGAAATCCTAACTACCACTCTACCTGATAGTTCCGAAGTTCAGCAATCTTTTCTTGTTGCACAGCAGAATCACTCCATATAAGATTAGCTGTTTCATCTTCATCACGTGTTTTCACAAATCCCATTTCTCTTATTACTACACGTACTACGGAGAAATCACATACTTAAGGAATACTTTGAACCTCTAAAATATTCATTTTCAAAATTTAAAAAAATCAGTTAACACTTCCAATATTCAACCCTTTGTCTGAGAACAATGTTAGAATGCAAGCTATTATTTATCTTGCAATATTTCTATCAGCCTATTGCAAACCTGTCGTCACAACATTACAGCACCTTGTACTGAGGCTGATATCAGAGCACAACCACTGATGGGAACTGTAAAGAGCTTCAGGGCATTCCACAATCACCTAGTGAAAGTCCACTTGCATGGCTTTTAGACTTAATCTGGGCTATCACATGTGTTAATTCTAAAACAGTGATGACTATAAGTGTCACTGCAGACAGGGGACAAGAATGCCTCCTTAGTCAAGGTACAGTAGTTACAAAAGCAAATGCATACATTATTTTAATATAAAAAAGACAAAAGACTGATTATGTGCCAGACATAACTCAGGTTCTAGGAGAAAAGATTTTTCTGAAGTAGTCCCAAGCATCAAAATACAAAACATTAATAGATTTTATTGAGAAACCTCTATATAATAATAATTAGAGTATTTAACATTAAATTTACACTGTTCATCTTTCAAGGCTTTCAGTAAACTTCCAAACACATACGTAATTCATAATTAGAGGGGTTTTCCACAGCCTTCTTAATTACTTAAGTTTTTGCATTTCAAGGCCCTTCCCTGAGTAACAAATGAGGAGTACTAGATGCACAGTGTTCAAAGCTATATCAACTCAATGTCACAAAAAAACCCCAAAAGGTTTCTTATAAAAGAAAATCCTTTGGAAATGTCTCACTGTCAGCTTGATGCAAAGTCCACTAATTCACCACATTAGTTAGTAATTCACCCACACCAATGGCTATTAGGATGAAAACAAAATATGTAGCTTCCTACCAATTTCATATTTTGTGCCAGCAACATTTGCAGTGATGACTCCGTTCTTCTTCTTTCTGACTTTTCTTTTAATTGTGGTTTGATAGGGTAGTTCCGAACTCAAAGTCAGAGGAGCAGTTCCATGGTTATCTTTGAAAAATAATGTTGTAACTATCAGCATCTTTACATCTCAAATAACGTATACATATGAACTAAAAATACAAACATTTACTTCGTTGCAACTTAGCAGTACAAGCATACTGAATAATTAATAGGCTATATTAAAAATCCAAGACTAGCATACCTCCCTCATTAGGCAAGGATGGCATTATAATCTAGGATAGTGCAGAAGCACAGCGCAAATTCCGTTCCAAGTTCTCACAAAATGATGGAGCTGTCAAAGCCAAATTATTTAAAGCTTCAGTCACACATTTCAGTCTCTGGTTGTAGCAAATATTAGTACTGGAATGGATAGATATCTGTGTTAAAAAAATGTAAGAGAAAATTTGTTACAGAGGAATCCAGAAAAAATATAAACAGCAGAAAACTAAATATGGAAATGCTTTTAATAACAAGTCAAAAGTAATGCTTATTTTAAAAGGTTGATCAAGTTATTGTAAATACAAAACTTTGTTCATTACAATTCCGTTGTTTTGTTTCTGGGAAAAATCATTTTGCAGTATTAATTTTCAAAATGAGGTTTATATTACCTCATTTTCTTATTTTCGTTTGTGTATGGGAGATTTTGGGCATGAAAATAGGTAACACTGAATTCAATCAACACTGCAATTTTTTATCTCCAAAGTTCTCTGAATTTATAGTAATTTTAAACCACATTTTAATTAAAAATTTAAAATCAAACACACTGTATGATGTGTTTTCAGGTACCAAATGGGAAATAACTGAAATCACCTTAATAATCTTTTTCCATTTTTTCATTTTTCAACATTTTTTTAAAGCAATTGTCCAATAATCACTTGGTAACTCATGGCTGCAGTTTCATGACCACTTCATGACACAACAGACATAATTTCAAAGGCACTTTGGGTTGGCAAGTATCTAAATTGTCAGCTTCTAAAAGAAGTCATTATTTGCATAAAATGCTATTTTTCGTATCTACACCGATGCAAAATTTCAATTTTTTTCCTCCATGAATACACTACCACACGTGAAAATCCCAGGTTTTTAGGTCCAGCTTAAGCACATAAGAACAATGGGCTAAAATATTAGGAAAAAACCTCAGGAATAAAACACACTGCTACATGACTTCAAGCATGCAGCACTGTTATAACAAAGTCTGCAAGGAAACAAACACTGTCTTTGGCAGGCTGCCTCAAACAAATCTATGAGTTTTCAAAACATATACAATATAAGTTACTGATCTTTAAATGCATTCATTTCTTTTCTGCAATTATATGCATGGCTAAAGTTCCTTACACTAGCTTTAGACTAGTTTATATTGCCACTTGTGGTGATTGCAAAACTTATTTTAAATAGCAGAAAATTACAGTAAAGTCAAATTTGGCCATGACTTACGATGTGAAACATATTTGGTCATAAGATTGGACAAGATGTGCATTAGCAAAATTACCAGAACATTACCTATAAATCCTCATTTTTTACTTTGTGCGTGTGTCACATCAGAGAGAGAAAGAGAGACAGACAATTATATTCTGGACACGTCACCCTCTTGGTAAGAAAATATTAAAGCAGATACCTTGAGCTGCAAGATCTTATTTCCTTTCAAGACAGAAATCTACCCTTAACAATCCATTAACACAAAAGGATAAATAGAACAGATTATGGTTCTTTTATGACTGTCGCCAATGTACTAGGGCCCAAATTCTGCTTTGTAATAAGACAACTAAATCTCCCTCATGTCCATTTAGTGGAGTGCCACAAATTAACTCTAAAACATGACCCTGTGTATTTACCCAGAAAGTAAGAACAGGAGATGTTTTATACACAGATGCAATGTTCCACAGCATAGTAGTAACTCCCAGCCATACCTACTTGCAACATACTTTGCTGAACCAGAACTCACTAAGAAAATCCCCCCAAATTGAACTAAAACTGGCAGGTCATTTTGAAGTTTTAATGTTTTGGATGCCATCACCTGAGAAGGTGGCCTGAAAGTCCTCCTGCCTGCTGGCCTACTAAAATTAGACACAGAGATGGGAAAGCAAAGCATTCATCCTCCTTGAAACCACTGTGAAGGAAAAGCAGTGCCGGGCACAATGACTGACTGAATATTGCATGTTATCTGTTTCTCAAGCCAATTAAGGACTTCTATGCACATACACAAATGCCTAGCAGTTTTTCGTCCGCTGTACTGGCTAAAAACTTTTAACAAATTTGGAAGAATGACAAGACGACTAATATTTCCCTGTGAGAAACACCAGCCCTTACTAATACAGCATGATTTACAAGCTATGATACGGTAATAAAAACCAAGCAGCTCATAGAGCTTACATTCAGCTTATAATCACAGAAAAATATCTGCCCAAAGTTACTATAACACATTGTATTCTGAAGCTGGACCATAAAGCTCCAAACTGCACTACATTGTTGAATCACTGTTTTTCTTTATATAGAAACTATCTAGTCTTTTGAGAAGAATACTCTTCCGGGTTTAAGTAGAAAGCACCAACACTCAGGGTCCATGACTTCCAACCAGTCAACTTTTTAGCACACATACATGAGTCGATGGTAAAGATTTATGGTCAACTTTAGAGTATTCTATGGACAATTAGTAGTCTGGCCATATGGAAAACAAAGTAGTTGCACTGACTAACTCTCACAAAAATCTCTGCAAACTGATAATTGAAGTAACTCTTTTCTTGACAAGATTACGGATGACAATTTTCGTCACCACAGCTGAAACATGCACTCCTCTAATGATGGCAAATCTTGGTACAAAGACACATGCAGTCTATTTGTCAAATCCTGATTTAAACTGAATTCTTCAAAGACAAAAGGGATCATTACTGTACTCTGTATTCAAACTTACTCTAGAATTTTGACTTTTCACAAGCATGGTCCTATGCCAATGAAGTTGAACTGGAGTCTGCCTTAAGCTTGTATATAACAACTCAAAATCGTTTTACAATTGTTTCACTTCTCTTAAGTCACCCATCTCCAAGCAATTTCACTGAATACCAAAACACCAGCAGTTCTAAATTAGAAGTAGTTTTCCAAAATATTTTAGATAAGATGCAGTCCTTTCCTTTGTTCTTACTGGAACCATCTCCTTTCCAAAGGGCAAATACAGATCCAATGAAACTGGACAGTCTCAGCTTTTCTTCCCACCATGTCAAGTGACAGATGGGAGATACAGCATCTCCTCTGGGGGAATACATTACCCAGAGCACTAGCTGTGAGTTGTAGGCTAAGCCATGGGAGCAGTCTGCTTAGACCTCCATGCTTTCTTTGTCCCCAGTGCAGTACCACGAGAAGTTCCAATTCTGTAGCAAGAAAAGGTAAGATCAGGCTACTGAGGAGGCTGCAATCCTCCCAAGTAAACTGCAACTGTTTCTCACACTACACTTCAAATGAGCGGTTCTCTAACTGGGGGAATGGGTCACTTGGGAGAGACAAGAATACATCTCTGAGATAAATGAAGGGCTGTTGCTGAGGGGAGGGAGCTGGAAGGAGAGGGGCGCCCACTGACAGAGCACTGAGATGCAACACTGCAATGCCACAGGCCCTGGCAGCCATGAGCTCCCACATGTCTTTCCTCTTTTTGACTTCTATACAGCAGAAATCACCCCAGAGTTACTTCATTCTCTGACCCAGGTCCTTCCCAGGCACCTTTTTCTGGCTCACATCTCTTGATTTGTTATTATTGCCCAACCCTACTCCCAGTCAGAGCACAGTTATCTCAGGCATGCTGAAGGAAAAAGACTTGCAGCGCAGACCACTTCACAGGCTCCCCGACAGAATTGCCAGTTGCAGGGCAACGCTTATTGCAGGACCCACCAGCGACTGTAACAGCAACAGCATTGTCGGGTTATGAATACATCAAATTCCGAGTCAGTTCTTATAACTGTGACAAGTTTTTACTTATAAAATAAGCATAACCTATAACCTGCATTCAGCTACAACAATGTAGAGGCATATCTCTCTAGTAACCTACCTGAAAGACCTGTCTCTAAGAGATTGCTCTTCATAACATGGAAGGAAGTATTCTATTTCCAAACTGGGACTGACGGAGCTTGCTTAACCTCGGCAAGTCAGCTACCGGGAATCTCTGAATTCACACTCAGACAGAAAAGGATCGCAGTTCCTGCTGTATATATCATTTCCCTCCTGAAATCGTGATACACACAAATTGGCAAAGGTTTGTTGCTCACCCATACCAATTCAAGTGTGGCTCAACAAAAATGGTTAACCTGTACATACATGGAGAAAGACTTGTGAAGAAGAAAAGAATGCACCTTCATCGGGTTAGCACATTCTTATACAAACAAGCACTTTGAATAAAAGTGTTCTACAGGGAAAAAAAAGATGTTATCTTTACTGTTGCCTGGCAAAGGTGTGAGAGAGCCAGCAAGAGATACACTGCACACAATCCTGTCCTAGAAAGAGACAGAAGAAAAAAAGGAAGGGGGGGGAGAAAAAAGAGCTTTTTTCCTCCAGGGGCAGCAGAGGTAGGGTACTCTTGCTGGGGTGGGAAGTGTTGCACACAGACAGGGACCAAAGCAGATGCCTGAGTCCATCTAAGCGAACAGTCTGAGCAAGGTACAAGGGTGCCTGGGTGAAGAGTGGGGGACAGTGGGAAGACGTGGTTTCACAGTTAATGCGATGACTCATGTTTCCTTGATAACAAGTTGTAATATGTTGTAGAAAAGAAAACATTAAAAGTATTTTTTGCTGTTACACAAATTAAGCGTATCATAAGTCAGTAAATTGCCTGAAAAATATTCTTCTGGCCTAGATTATATAGAAGTATTTTTGAACAAATCCGTCTCTTATTTCCTAAGTTACTTGCTCCATACTGCTCACAAGTGACCTCTGCCTTTCATGATTCTTCGTTTCACATCCTGATGCAGTGTGGAGCTGAAAAGGTTACTTTTAATCTCTAAATAGGAATTGCATGCCATCAGACCATTTTTTTTCCCAAAGAGTAACCATCCCAGAAAAAGGTTGAATTAATCAGATCAAAATAGAGAAGGGAGAGTCAAATTCAAACTTAAAATAAAGTGGTGCAACTTGAGAATCTATTCCAAAGAACACTCAAGTCAATGAGATTCTTCAAGCTAACTTGGATCATACCAGTAACTATGAAACCACTACTGTGTAGCCTAACAAAAAGAGACTAGATTGCATATGCACATTTAGAACAGATTTAATCTAACAGATTTAAGCATTAAGAATGGTAGATTCATTTACTACCAAAATACTCATGTTCCAAAGCAGAGACAACACTATATCACTCAATGCACTGTTTTAAATATGAACCTCTTCCTTCCTTCTAGCTATTGTGACACTACTGGGGACCAGTTTGAAAAGCTCCATGGGGTATGCATGTGCTTAACTTTACATATATGAACTGAAAACGTGACTTCAGAGCTTAAGCCATGGTACATACGACAAGACCTCTCAAAGACAACTAACATTTCTTAAGTGTCTTTGTATTTACCTAGGTGAAATGCTACAAAAACTGGATTGTCAGTTTTATTTTAATTTCCTGCATCCTTTGTGTACAGACAAGTAATCACTCACCAATAGTGGAATATTTTAGAATAGATTTTAAAACTAGCAGACTGCTTTCCTCTGAGCCCATTAGTGCAATTTACTCAGTGCTGTCAAAAGTGTCTGGAAATGCACAGTAGCTGGGAAGAAATCCACAAAGCTCCTGACATAAGGAGCTTTCACTCTGAAATGGAGACGCACTGAAGATATAGTTACAGAACTTGGCAGATGACCATAGGGATGGAAGGACAACATCACAGCGCTGCAATCCCCACTCCCCAGTTAAATGGAAAATTAAAATAACAAAAATTTCACAGAAACATGAAAAAGAAAGAAGTGAAAATAGTCTTCAGAGCATTGACCTAGCAAACATCTGAGTTCTGTTTCTTTCAGTCTGACCTAAATAATTAAGTTTTTTGCTCCCTCGAAATCTTAGAGCGTGAAAGTCTGGATACACCGTAGTGAGGGGTCTGCTATTTATTACAGTTAAACAAAACTATAATCTACTGTTCATCTGGAATTAAGCTATAAAATACAGCCTCAAAATGAGATTAAGACATTAACAGACATTATAATAGAGAAAAATGCTTTCTTCACTACCACCCTCAAATAGCAAGGTAATAACAATTTGCAGTAATTAAACTGCAGAATTAAAAGCATCATACCCTTTCATGATTTTTTTAATGTGTCTTGACAAAACATATGTTGAAGTGTTCCTGCTACAAAAAGCATAGCTGAGCAGTTTTATTGTAACATGCTAAAAAAACAATTTGGTGGCAAGTTCTCACTCCTACAGAAAAATTCTAGATGCAAAAAGCAATCCTCATTTTGAGGCTAAATGTATCACAGTGATAAGCTTGTTTTTAAAAGGCTATCTGGCAGCTGGCTTAAAAATGCATACACATTAGGATTTGCTTCAAAATATTCTGAAGTCAAAGGAAATCTATTAATTTCAACAGCCTTCACCCTCACCATCAAATGAGATGAGATGTTTATTCAGCAGTTCTTTCAGATAAAGTGAATGTACAGAGTTCTCAGGTGTCTGATTTGCTGAACGGACAGCTACAAGCTCCACAAGAATACAAACAGGACGATTTACACAACTTAAAACTTTTTTGAATCACGCAGTTCTGTAAAACAATTCTCTGAAGTAGTTTATCCAAACAGACAGCATTTCTAAAACTTCCAGAATTTCTCTGAACTACCGAACTACCAAAGTGACCAAACCAAGCTATGGTAACAGCACTCTACCCCTGAATCCATAGGTTACAGTTACTTTAGTGTGAGTTTAACCTTACAACTGCCACTTCCCATCTGAGAACCCAATCAGTAAAGGCCCTAGAATCAGTCTTAGCCTTCTGCAACACAGCTTATATAATAAACATAATTTTACAACGCCTATTTTGTAATACTGAAAGCATAAACTATCCTGACCCTTCCAATCTACCTTCAAAACAGAGTTTGCATCACAGTTGTGAACCTCTGCCTTTTGCTGGAGAACATAAAAGTTGTGTTACCTTAAATGGTTGGAGTCCAGTCAGAAGACAAACTTTCAGCGCCAGCTCCGAGGCTCAGCCACGCACGTTGGCAGAGAGCCTCAGGAACTTTGCAGTCTCAGCTCATGGGAGATTTTCTTTTGGTCTTTCCTGACTTTGCACTTCACAGCTTGGTGTTGGGGGTTTTCATTGTTTATTATCACAAAAGGTCTATGAAATGGTAAGTATATATCCCCAATTCAGAAAACAGGAAATGGATTAGAAGCTGTTAAGATGGTGGAAGTGTCACAACATAAGTGTGTCACAGGAATTAATCACTTCCTACTCACAATATACAAAGATCAGAATTGGGTACAGAAGCAATTTTTTTCTTTTCAGTGTTGTCTTGAAGCAATATTGCTTCTTTTTGCATTCATCCATTTTCCAAAAGGAAACTTCAAATCCTTGGCCAAATTTAAATCAATGTCAAAGCTTTCAAAGCTGAAGATTGATTTTCTCTTTAAAAAAATGACCTCCAAAGTGTCTTTCATAGCAGAGCACACAATGTGACTATCTATTGGCTCATTTTCACCCTTCAAAAGCCCTTTCTTATGTGATAACATATTTCAAAGTGTTAGCAAATTGAGTAGCATAGAGTTTCATAGTTCTGTTCTGAATATTGAAAGAGAGGGCCAAAGAAAGCAAGACAGAATTAGAAGACTAGAATAAAAAGGACAATGCTTGAACCTTCTTCTTGCTCAGTAAACACAGGAAATATATTAATTGACAAGGCAAGTGAAAAGAACCTGTATGACTTACAAATCAATAATTCATAAATAAAATGCAGGGAACTTTTAATAAACATCATTTAGCATTCATAATGGCAAGAAAAATATTGACAAAACAGCCCAAACAACCCAAAGTGCAACCATTTTTTTATACAGTCAAATCTTTATTTCAGAAAACATATATCTGCATCACTCGCTGCTAAAAAAATATCAGCTTTAATGTTCTCCTCTCTGTCAGCAAAAAGCACAGACAATGCATAGGTCTTGTACTACTGTTCACCACTTCTATAAGTGTTGGTAACACCACAAATCTGTCAGCAGGACAGCTTTTCACTAACTCTCGAACAGAAAGTATTCCTAGACCCACAGTAAGTTCCCCTGAACACTGCCGAATGGAAACCCATCTCTATTTATTCTAACTACCTACCTCAGCAACACCTTCATTTAAAATAGCATTGGAGCGATCTAGGCATTTTCGGCCTAGAAACATACACTACGTTAGAGCGTGTTGGCCACATCAGCTCTGCAAGCGACAGCTGAGTGGCATGATACCTACCACCCATAGGAGGGCTGGACCCCTGTCACCTGAAATGAAGCATTCCCTTTAAGACAAACAGCTGAAAGACCCTTGTTTGATTTGTCTTGGGGACCATGAGCGCAGGAAGCCATGCTTACTGCCAGATTGCCGCACACTAAGGGCCAATGCTCTTTGTGGTGAGACAGCCATGGCCGCTAATGAGAGAAACAGAGATGATAATGTGCAATAATGATTTTGTGTAACAGTAATATTGAAGTCTGACATTAACAGTCTGGTTTTGGTAAGGGAAAGGGTAAACAAGAGAGAGTTAGGGAAGGAACTGAGTTGTGGCACCTGTGGGAACATCTCTGCTCCGCTTGTGACTTTGCAGTGTGCCATCCATGCTCTTCATTACAGCATGTCAACATACACCAACATGTATCACAGGCTGTTTTAAATTGTGTACACCACACACTAATCACTGCTGGAATTAAACTATTCCTTTCTTTTTCTATCATTCACTTCTCAAAAGATTTATTTCTCTAGCAAGCGCTAGAGATCTTAGGGATCTACAAGATAGGACAATTTAACATTTTACATATATCAGCAAGGTTGTCTTAGTAGAACAGAAAAAGCACTAATTGTTTAATGAAGCTGATATATTTGCAATGATTCCTTATATTATAAATAGCCCTTGGGGGGAGATTTACTAAAGATCTTGGGGAAGGGGGGCGGGGGGGGAAGGATATCTTTAGAAGGTTCCCTGTCACACATCAAATTCTGCCTCCCTTGCTTCAAGTTGGTGGCATTGCTTTGGTGTGAAAACAGCCTCAAGTTCAGGGATACAAGAACACAAATACAGTTAAAATAATTTCTACATTTCTATAGACCTCTGTGTATTGCAAGAGCCACACCTTAGCCCCACATGAAGTATGCCCTGTTACATCTCATATTTTACAGGCCTACCATTCATAGATCTATTTCAGCATCTCTAGATGCGGACAGTAGTCATCACACATGGCCCACGACAGCTCTGACTGAGGATTACATCATCCTAATTCACATGCTGCCACATAACAATGTTTTCTAGTTTAGCAACAAGGATAACACTCCCACAGCAGCCTGAAATGTAAATTGGCAGACATTAGCCTGCAGTTTCAGCACCTGAAGTGAAAACGTTAAACAAAAATCAGGCCCTGAATAAGCCACCAAGTGCACTCACAAGAAACATCTACTCAAAGTCTCCTTGACCATGGAAGTGCAAGGAGGTTGCTCATACATGATCACTGAATTGTTTATAGAATTATACTGACACTTCCAATCAATTTGCTCAGCTCCACTGGGAATACTCGTATGCTTGTATGAGGGTTGGTAGACCTGTAATATTTTAATGACTGTGACATAGACTTCTAATCTGTAAAGAATAAATGACAGTCAGAAATACTCGCAGTCGGCCTACAGTATCACTAACCAACACTCAGTGCTCGTCATATTTTACAAACAGCTGATAAAGCCAACCAGAAACTCCAGCAGCTACAAAACATTTCAGGAAAAACATGCTTTCCTCCCCACAGCTCAGTATTTGGGGCTCAATGTGGTACCACTGATTTGAAAATATTTTTGCAAATGAAAGCAGGAGAAAATCACCAGTTTCCAAAGGATGCGAGTCCTCAGAAGCTTCTCTAACTGGAATTGACCCAATTTATAAAAATTCCTTTAAAAGGCTGGCTTGGCTCCAAACCCTCTGTGTCACGCTATTTTTATCCATTGTAGGGGATCTAAATAGAGCCACTATCCTCATCAGTAATGAGATGAGACTCCAGTATCCTACTATAGGAATATTTTGTGTATATACTGCTCATCTGTAGAGAAATACAGCATGTAGTCAGAAAGCCTAGAAAAATAACATGCCTTAAATATTGACCCTAAATTGAATACTTTGAATACCCAAAACAAGAAAGAAAAATGAAGTACATCAGACTTTACATACACTAGCTTTAATTTTTGCTTAAAAGAACAAAGCATGAGAATAGCCTACAAAAAAGTAGTTTTCCAGCATATGCTTGAAGTCAAAGGATCAGAGTAATATACCTTCTGAATGATAAGTACAGCATTACTGATGCAACCCTGTAGTATTGAATAGTTTATTTATTGAGTAATCATACATTGCCTCTGAAGTATAGAGACCATACTGACAATGGCACCATAGCTTTTAATGCAGTTTAAAATAACTCCAAAATCCAAGGAGATAACTGCCCTAAGTATGCCTATTTGCCTTCATGACTTTAATCACAGCAGCAACACAGTTCCAAGTTTGGAACAATATCACAGTTAGCCCCGTCCTCATCTATCCCACTCAGCTCCCAAAAAGCAACACTTAAAAGCAATTGGCTCTGGAGTGTGTGTTTGTTTTCTGGTTTTTGGGGGGTTTTTTTGTTTGTTTGTTTTTGTTTTTAAAAGGACTTTGAACATTATTTCACAAATATAAAACTTCTTTCCAATTTTTTACGCTCCTTTGATTGCTCGAAGAAAGAAAGAACTTTTCTCCAGGAAATTTCCCAGTTCCATCATTCAGAAGAAACGTACACAAAGTACCAAGTTTGTCTCAAGTCTACAGTGTAAGTGAGATCAAGCCACATGTAACAGGATCTTCTCTGTAGCCCAGTGAAGTAAACATAGACATTTCTATTGACTTTTGTGGCCTTTATATCATAGTGTTTCAGTTCCAGAACAGCCCTGCTGGCAGCACAACTCAGGAATATAATTAAGACACAGCCTCTTTTGGTAACAAGACCAACCCAGGTCTCATCCACATCAAAACTACAGTACATTTAAATCAAACCTTCAGCACAGTAGAGATTACAGCTAAAAATAACTGAGTTGCCTCTGAATTTCTCTCTTTCTCAACAAAGATTATAAGCTTCAAGTATGACTTTCAGAACTGCTTGGCTGTCTAGAGGCAGCGCTTCATATTTTGTAGCTTATGTAGGATGCACAGGGTCAGAAACAGGGGTTACTGTGCAGGCGATATATAGACATATCACCACAGAAGAAGCTTCATGCTGTTCTCCAGAAGCATATTTTGTCTAGCTAGTGGATGAAGATTTCAGAAGATGCTCCCAAATCTAGCTCTCTTTATTATAAGGAAAGATAAACTGCAAGCTCAAGGATGCATGAGAAAGAACGTAAAAACGGAGAAAAGGCACAAGAATCCTGGAAAAAAAAATCATTCCAAAATACATGCGGTGGACAGAATGCATAAGCATTCAAACTGAAGGTAATGTGTTTCAATTCACATAGTCTGCAATAGAGACCAATAGCCAACAAAAAAAAAAAAAAAAACAAAAAAACAACAACTTAGCAGCAGCATGTGGCAGGATGATATACCAAATTCATCTGCATACAAATTACTGATAAGAGTGCAAAACGTTTATTTATCATGGATTTAACTGACAAGATTACATACTGCAGAATAAACAGTCATACCAGGACCTCCCACTGATATGGAAACAGATTTAAAATAATTCTGCAGTAGCAGCAGCAAAATGAAATCACTCACCGTTAGTGTTGCATTGCTGAAACTATCTGAAGAGTCAGCCCTCTGGGAACAGATTTTTCTATCAATAATTGACAGCTGATACACTTTCAGGCAGCACTGGTACACCAGGGAAAGAGATGCTGCAGCAGCAGCTCCTTCCCACTTAACCTATCCCTAGCACTTTTTAGATCTCTTTCTTAACCCTTTCTAGGTCTTTTCTCCCTGTGTTTTGGGTGAAAAGAGAAAGGCATGATCCATGTTATAAGAAAAGAACTCACTATTTCCCACTTTACTTAGAGAGTGACAAGAGCCGTGGGAAGAAAGTCAGTAGGATTTAGTCATAACAATAAGCTAAAGAGAAGTAAAATCTAAAACCAGAAAATGACTCAGTGACTGGGAAGGAGTTATGCCAGAGACATGAGGTACTGTAACCAGAACAATGATTTCTCCAAATGTAGAATTAAGAGGTCAAATGACAATAACATAAAATAGTAGCAGAGAAGTAAGCCAAAGAAGATGAATAGTTCATGAATTGCTATAAGAAAAATGGTTATGATTCTCTTCCAGCCTTGGACCAATGAGATTCAAGTTTTGAAATCAAACCTATCTGGTTTCAGTGAGGCCAGGATTACAACCTTATACAGCAATTTTTAAACCAAATGAAACCTTAAGAGAAGTGATGGAAAGAGAAATGTTACTTCTTTCCTGGGATAACTCTTTCTGTAGTACTCTGAAGCCATTCACATTTCTTAAATTTGGTTGTTTTCTTTTACAATGTCAATTTATATCAATGAGAAATTGTTTTCTGACATCATTTCCCAAGATGAGTTTTCTTTGTCATATTATTTTTCTTTTTCATTAAGAAAAGATTGGTCTGATCTGACAGCTCACTACATTTTAATAAGGGTGGACTGTGGATCACGGAGGCCATCTGACAAGAAACGGTTTGGAAAATTCTTTTGTTCAAATGGGTTATTTGTCCTCACAGGAAAAAAAAATGGAGAAAACTCTGGAGAAATCAACTGCACTCCATTTTTTTGTGTCAGTTTTACAGCAGTCAGGCCCACTGCATGTGCCAGACAAGACCGACTGCACTGCTACTGTCACACCTGTCCTACAAAGACAAAGTATTGTGAAAAGCCAGATTCTAGGGAGATGGAGAAGGATATATTCACATAAAGTGGTTGTAGTCCTACTAGCTGTACTGCCATCCTTCAGGAATCACATACAGGTAGAATGAAGCTGGGAGCAGAATGTGCAAAGGCTACAATATACGTAAATGACATTTCCTCTTACTGTCTCCCCCCTCAGTTTACAAATTGTAAGAGTAGATGTTTTCTCTGAACCACAGAGAATGTCTCTCTTGCTTGCCCATTCAAGTGAAATGGAAAAATCGAACAAATGTGCATATTTGTACCATAAACACAAAGAAATAAGGCTCTGAAAATTCAGTAGCTCTACCACAGTTTGTTGCCATTTTCCCCAGTTCATAGGAAGTATGGTTCTCCCTTTCACACGAATCAGTAGGGAAAAACACTAGACTGAAATCCCACAGATGACATTGCAAGCACATTTATTCCTCAAACATAAAGACACAACAGTGGATTCATCTGTATAAATGCAGACCCCGACAATGTAGATTTTGTGCTGGTTTCTCTGGGGTGCCTTCACAGACAGCCAACATATAGTCAGTGTAGGCAGTTGCAGGTATCTGGACTGTAGATGTATAACCGTCAGTGAGATGAATCCCATCCAAGTTGCTCAGCATGAAAATCTCACTCTACATAAAATAAACAAAAAAACCAATCCACTAAGGATTAAGGCCTCTACTTGGGCCATGACTGGACAGGTACATCTTCCAAAACTGAAGAAGAGATGAGTTCAAGGACTTTGAAACAGTGGGAATTTATAGGAGGAAACTCAGTGCAACTAACTGAGACACAATTTCCTGTGGAAGCACAAAATTGGTAGTGAAATTTGGACATCTCTCCTGAAGTCTCTTCCCACAGACAACTTTTCCCCGCAGCTCCTCATACTGTCTTGGTTCCCATTTTCTTACATGCAGCTGTTGCAGAGAATCAACCTCAAGTGGACCCTAACCTGTTATTCTCAAACAGCTGGAACAGCATTATACATGCACGTCCCACGACTGACTGAGAGGTATTTCTTCTTTATCAGTGAAACTAAATGGTGTGCTGACAATCTGCATCAGGCATTCCCAAACACCTACTCACAAGAATATATCTTCTTTTTTATTTTCATTTCTCATAAAATTTATTTCATTTTCTCAGAAAATATCAAAGACTTGCTTCCCATATGTGTTTGTATTCCTGACTGTTGCTTTTGGCAGAAAGGCCACAATGTCCTTTCATTTTCTCTTCACACCTAGAAGCACCAGAGGAAAGTAATATATAGGCTTTTTTAAGCGACTGCTTGGGGTCATTAACTGCGTAATATCTCAACCGGTGTCCAGAATTTCAAATCTAACTCTGTATTGTTCCCTCACTTTTCTTCTATTTCTTCACTTGGGGCTGCTGCTCTGGGTCAATATCCTACAAGATTCCCAACTCTACTAAAAATCTTGCAACAGTCCAAAACAGCACCAATTCCTGACTTGTCATGCAGTAACACTTTATTTTACTTACTGAATATATCCTCTCTGTCCTCGGAAGCATTCTTTTCAGAAAAAGTTTCCATTTTTAAAATGGTACAAAATGCACCAAAGTCACGTTCTCACATCACTCTTGTTCATTTTTAAGCAAAAAATCTTTTATTCAAATTAATGCCTAATTGTTAATGCTCAATAGTAATTTATAGTCTTTCAAAGACTCCAGGTTGACATAAAGATAAAAAGTTAGAATAATATTATATCCCTCTAAAAAGCCACATGAAATAAAATGTAATAAAAAAAAGGGTGTTTTTTTCCTGGGTGAATAAATGGCACATCTTTCAGATCTCTTCCATCAATAATTCATATAAAGTGTTTCAGCACATTTCTCCCACCCCACCAAGATAAGTTTGGAAGGATAAAACAATATAACAAATTCACAGAAATTTAATGTTCAATGAACCCTGAACACATGACAACCACCCACAAAAGCAAAGAAAATGCAGACTTCCATCACATAGCTCTATTCTACACTTTTCAAGAGAAGTCCATTCTAAGCAAGCAAATAAGAGCAATTTCCCCATCAAATCCCACAATCTTCTGCTCCGTCAGTCCACTCTTTTTGGTGTTCATAAAGCGTATCTAGATGTTTGCCTCTTCACCTGCATGAATTCAGTATTAAGCATCTGGTTTCATTTTCTCATGCTATACTCCAGTGCTTCCACTGCACCCTATAGGTATATTAGTGTGCTGGTTTTCAAGCGCTAAAAATAAAACAAACACATGTCAACCCAAGGACAAAGTTGGAAGGAAACATACTTTAATGTAACCAAAGAAGAATATATTTAGCATTTTGCTACTAAGCAAGGATGAAAATAAACTTGTCAACACATCGCTGTGTCTAACTGTGAAGCCCACGCCCCACTCAATTCTTTCTGTAGCGTTTATTATATATGAAAAGTGGATTTAGTCTATCTTTCTTCTTAAGAGTGACTGTTAGTACTCTGTTACTAGAGCTGGCCAGAAGGGGCTTCTGAATTGCAGCATAAACCACTTCCATCCTTTTAGGCAGTCAGTTTTTCTATCAATTAACAGTAATGCAGCCATCTAAGGTGCATTTGAGCAGTGGTGCATATTAGACTTCTATCTGATATCCTTCCAAAACCAAATACAAGCGTAAGTGGGAACTGGCACGCCACTTACTCCACAGAAAGGAAAGTGAAAAGTGAGTCCTAAATCAGAATGTTGTTTTCTTCTGTATTTCTTTCATTATTATGGTTAATTTGGGCTCTCCATAAAGCAGTACTTCTTCTACCTCCCCAGAGATGGATGCTCATAAAAAACCATGTGATTATATTATTAAATATTGCCTTTGAAGCAAAGATATTTTTTAAATGAATACCTATATTTTTAACATTTTAAACTATTTGAACTTATATTTTTAACATTCGGAAAAGAAATATTACAACTATATACATTGGTCTTCATTTTGGAGACCCCATATTCAGATTAAAACTGATACTGAAGGCAAGAACCATTATGCCTGCTTTATTTTGTCCTTTAAAACACAAAACCAAAAATTTATTCTATTATGTTAGAGCTTGTTTCCTGGTGTATGAAATTCAAGGCAAGAGCAAAAATGTTGATACATGAGTATAAATTAATGTGGTAGTATTTTAAAACTACTTTGTATAGCTGTATGAACATTTAAGAGAGAAGGCAAGGAAGAACATTGGGAACAAGGAAAAAGCTAAGACTTTAACCCCTACAGAACCTGTAGGTTCCTGCATCCACCACCACAAAGAAGAGTATCCAGCAGATTGAGGCACTACGGAACCTCCTGGTCTGAAAAAGCTTCTGGCTCCAAGAGGGGTGCTATTGTGGAACAGGTAGATTTGCTCTAATACCCAAGAGAGTCAAAGGTTGATTCTCTTATCCATCAGTGTAGCAGACACCAGCGAATTCCATTCTGACTTTAAAATACATTAGTATTTTAAATATTAATGTTAAAAAGGCTCACTGGTTCCAGTAAACTTTAAAGGGAGCTCGTAATGTCTGCAAAAGGAGTAGCTGCAAAGCACCACTCCGGCAGGGTTTTAGGTAAGCATTAATGGAGCTCTAAAGAGCTTCCTCATGTTTAATAAGGGCCATTTGAATCCTACTGCTGGAAGTCAAATGGCCCCAATTAACTTCCTAGGTGTGTAGAAAATAAAAGTGAATCTGAGGCTTAAGATTCTAAGGTTCACAAGGGAAAACGAAAATCCAGCTAATATCCCCCAATACATATGCTGTGGTACTTGCAATGAATTTTCTTAACTTTGACAGTTTGTACGCATCTTTCCAAATAAAAGCAACTCCCACTGCCTTCATACAGACTCTAGCCTTCTTTTAGGAAAATACGATTACTCCCTCCCCCCTCGGACCATTACAGAGTCACTGTGTCAACTCTGGATGATGGAAATACCTCACCAAAAAGGCAGGAGGCTGACAAGCATTCATCTTTTTCTTCAGAGACCGATACAAAGCCTATCAATACAATTCAGTGTCTTTATGATTTAGGATTGGCCCAAAAGTCACAACACTTTAAGGCAGTAATAACACTCAAAATTTTCTGAAGGTTTGCAGAAACCTACAGATACGAGAAATAAGCATTGTTGATTTCAATAAGCTGTCTTTACACTGATAAAATTATAGCACAAAACCAAAAAACACTAGTGACTCACATATCAAAAAATTATCTTGCAACATGTTGTCATGCCCATTTTTTAAGACAAAACAGAAGCTTTATAACAGTAGATGCAAGGTAGCTTGGGAAATGTTATCAATTTCTCTATTTCAGACATCAAGATTTCATTTCAATTTTCTTGGTTTTGTAAGGGTTTCCATCCTTAAATTAATAATGTGTTCTCAATTTGTATGAGACATCTACAAGTATCTATTAAATGCAGAAATACTCCTTAATATAACATTAAAACATAGGGAAGAAAAAAAGGAAAAAAAAAACCCAGAACATTAGAAAATGCAGAAGTTCAAGAAATGACTCATTTGCCATATGTATCCTACAGAGATTTTTAAAACTTAGAATAAATATCCACAGATGGAGATTCAAATCAAGAAATCATATTTCAGTCTTTCTGGATGCTGACAATTCAGAGCAAGCACATTCGGCAGTCAGCATTAGTCTGCCACATTTCACCTTCAAAAATATATTTATGGCTTTCATTATCAACATACAGTATTATAAAGATCTTAGAAAAAAAACTAACTATACAAAAGATTGCAAGATGGTTTAGTGTCTAACTGCTTGTTGACCAGTTCATCTCCTAGTTCTTCAGACTTGTCCACAACTTAACCTACATTGCCAATTTAACACCGTCAGCTTTGGAATAGCGTGGGAACAAACCCTTATTTGATTGCAAACCTGAGCCTCAGATTACTAAAATGATTGCTAGGTTACTGGAATAATTACCTAATAACTGCTGACAGGCTTGATCTCCTGGCCTCTTCTAACACTCCCAAACTGGTGGGCAGATCCTTTTGGAAGTATGTGGAATGTATCCAAACCATCAGAAATATAGAAAGGGGGTGTTTTTCTAAAAAAAAAAAAAATTGACAACCATTGTTCTAGACTTTCTTGCATAATACTGCCGATACCTACAGGTAAAAACACATTCTTTCCTTATGAAAGAAATTCCATATTCTGTATGAAATAGCTCATGTAATTTTACGAAACTTTGTTACATTAGTCTTCAGAGAATCTGGCTTCAGAAATAATACTTCCATATGTCAGTGTAAACATTATACTTACTCACCATGTAGGAAAACCCCTGGCATAATAACTGCTTCTGTCATTTTTTTTGTTCAAAGCAGCATTGACACATATCCTGTTTCTATTAAAAACTACATCCTAGTACTTAAAACAGGGGCAAAAGCTTCTACTGATGCCAAGTCACTGTATATTTTGAGATACTCTGCAGAATTTGGGGGACAACCAATGCCCACACAGAAAAGTGCTTCTAGTCTTTCAGTTGTGAAAACAACCAGCAGGATTTCTCTGAGTATGATTTAGATAGGTACTAACACCCTGGTACGTAAAATTAATGAAGGATTTAGGCAGAAAAGTATACCGAAGCGGGGGGGGGGGGGGGGGGGGGGG
>WAAD01004802.1:44878-60020 GCA_013389945.1 Fregata magnificens
CCGGGCAGGTGGAAGGGCCGGCGGCGCAGGGAGCGCGGCCCCGCAGCCGCCCGCCGCTGCTTGCGGACGGGCTGCGGCTTTGCTGGGTCCTGTCGTCACCTGCCGAAATCCGGGGGTCTCTGCGGGTGTAGATGCGGTTTCAAACCATTTTTTCCCCTTCCCGTTCGGTCTCGTAACCCATGTGTTGCCTCCTGCGTGCGTAGCTGCTGTTTGCCCCTGGGAAAGCGCCGTTGCAGTCTTTTGCCGAAACACTTTGCATCCTAGCGTAAGGCACGTGACCTAATCAGATAAATGCGTTAAAGCTTTAAAAAAATGGGGAAACATTTGTCAAAGATTTTGAAGAATGTTTTCAAAAGAATTTAAAAAAAACCCACCCATCTTTTTTGAAAAGAATAAATAAAAGCCCAACTGAAATTCAATCCACTATCTCAATAGATTATGTAGTGCCCTCTTTGTTTATCAAGGTTAGGAGCCAGACTCAAAAGCAGCAGAAATCACCATGGCATTGGATTTGGGCTGATTTATATTTGCCATGGAACTAGCTGTAATCTTTTATTGACTTACTCTGGTTGCTAATGTTTGGGTTTTCTTCTGTTTTATCAATTAACTAACTTACTTTATTCATACTATTACATTCTTAGATCACACATTCCTCACTACTGCATACCTTTAAAATAAATTTCAGTCTAACCTTTTCAGCACAATCTCTTGGCTAAAACAGGCCTTCCATAAGAATCTCAGCAACTACTTCTCTAAGGTAGTTAGAAATGAATATATTCAGTAGGCTTAGTCTGAGGTTTTCTTTTTCTTGGTCAGAAAGAACTGGAACGGAGAAAGTTGACAATGTTAAATGGTGTGAAGCAAGTTGGTTGAAAATTTAATTGCAACTTGATCAGCGTCATGGTTTTTCTACTTTAACATCTTGCAAGGCAAGCTGATATTTTAATAGGAACAGATTGTGGGCTTCTTGCAAATACCTGAATGATTGTTAAGGACAGAAAGCCACATGAAAAATCCTTTAGGGAATCCTGGAGAGATGTCAGACTGTTTTCTCATGTGTGGTATGGATTTGTAGCTTGTAAAGGTGAAGAATTTCTTACTTTTTACAGACATGGTATTTTTTTATTGGGTTTGATTACAGCTTACATTGTGGTTTTTACTGATATGCAGAAATTATCATTTATTTACCACTCAAACCTTTGTTAGGCTTGTCAGAAAAAGCAGCAGAGGTATAATTTCTGCCCACAAACATGTAATCTCAATGGAAATTCACATGCTTGTTTGTGTAGGTAAGTGTTTGTAGGAACAGATCTAAATTTTAATGAAAGAAATCCCATGCTGAAGCAGAGGCAATGGGATCTAAGCTTGTCCCCATGTAAGCGTTCTTTATTTTTCTCACAGCTGTGAGAAAGCTGTGTTACAGGATGCTCATAGGGAAAGGTTTGATTTTCTTTCCGTTAGTCATTTGGAATGCTGCCACTGACTGCAGATGAAACCATTTACAAGGTTTACATGCATTGCATGTTATCTCCAGGTCAAAGCTTGCTTCAGGCCTCCAGCAGATCCTGCCTGCTTTTAGCTGTATGTCCTCATTCTGTACCCTAAATCAGGTCTCTGTACCCCAAAGTCTGAGGTGCACCTCTCTGCTGAGCAAATTATGTTATATAATGGGAAGAGCAGCAAATCACAAATGAGAGTTTATGATGAGAGATTGTACCCAGCTGTTGCTTTATACTTCGCAGGCAAACCTGGAGCTTGGCAATATGAGTGTGCCCTGCTCTGCTCCTGGCAGGCTTTTTCCAACAGCCTCACTTCCAAGGTGCAGCTAATGCTTCCCCTTTCCAGAGGAAGGCCAGTACAAAAAGATGCCGGTCTCAGCTGGGAAATCACAACCTGTGACACAGCCTCCCAGCAAAGACCAGAGCCTGACAGCACAAACGCTTTTTCTCATCTCCATTCCTGGGAGGTGGGAGGCATTAATCTCTTCCAGAATGTGCTTTTAGTTGTTGTTTCCCAGAAGCAGATCAGATTTACTTTTTTTTATGTGATCTGCTTTCTGAGTCACTCTGAAAGTAGACGGTACTCGCTACCTCCATGTTGAAACATTAGAGCTAACAAAATTTAGTAAGAAACCAAAACAGGGTATTAAATACACAGATGCTTAATTAGGAACATGAGAGTTTTATTTTTAATATTGAGCTAGTTTAAATATTGAATGTTGAGGCACTTGAGACAACAGATGTGCCTAGATAATTATTGTAAATAGAACTAGCAATAAAAATACCTTTTATGGCATGAAGATCATCTTATAAATTTCACAAAAAAACATAGGCAAAACAGAAAACTAGAGATCAGGAAGAATGCTTTCTCGGAAATCTACATATTTCTATTAATTTTCTTAGGTTTTTTCCTGCTTTTCCATCCAGGGATTCTGGGTACCTTTATGACTTTTAATTGTTATAGTAGAAGAATGATGGGGGCAATCAGATCAATCCTATCTTTCAGAGAAAGGCTGATTATTTGTTTGAGCACAGTTCCTATTTCACCTTTCCTGTTATTAGTAACATACTCCCTGAATAATTATGAGCACTGTAATGCTGCATATATGTAATCCATCTCAAAGTCAGTAAATATAATTTCTTCAAATTACAAAGAGGGTAATTAAATTCTCTAAAGAATATTGGTCTTTGGACAAAGTCACAAAATAGGCTTTGAAATGCAAACCTATTTCTCCCGTCCACTCAACCATCAGCTTACACAGTCTGATATGGTCCAGAAAACTTGAAGTTGCATTTTGCCTCTGCTTTTGAAACAGGTTGTATCTTCATGCAACTGTTAGGGCTGGGGAATGCCAAAAAGACAGAGTTTCAAAATGTTAAAAGTAACAATCATGAAGTTCAAAAGCTTTGAAACAGGACCAGCGTGTAGCTGTATAATATGAAACTTAGCTATTCCAAGTATGTTTTCGTCTGTTTGCATGACATTCATCTTGGAATATATTTATGAAGTAGTTAATTATGCTTTTCTGAACAGGTGTATTTTCCCACTTGCTATAAAACTATGTCCAAACACAGTCTGTGCAGTCAAAAATCACCCATTTCCTAGCAACTGACTAGAAAACATTACCAATGAACAAACAAGGTTCAGCTCAAGTTCCCTCCCTATACTTTATATTCCCTCAGGATTCTCGCTGCAGGATTCTGGGACTGCTCAGCCCAACCATATTTTTTGCTTCAGAGAGTAACACCCATTTCTTTTATAATAAGCCATCTGCTCAGTGCGTTAGCAAAATCCATGCAACAACTTCCTAGCAGCACCAACACCTGCTAATAGGGGATGGTGTTTCAGGCAGATACTGCCAGCTTGTCACAGCTTCTTATCTCCTCTCTCTCTAATCTTCAGAGTACTGTCCGGGATTATCTCCTGGAAATCAAATGCCCAGCAAGATGGCTTGTTTGTTGGTTTGGTTTTTTTTAATATATATCAGCAAACGTGCTTGATTGAGTTCATTGCTGCTGTAAACATCTTTTATTATACAGACTGGTGTGAATTCATAAGCTGTAGCAGTATGGTATTGACACAAGGCAGCATTTCATATACAATAACTTTTTATAGTCCTCATCACTCCAAACACACTCTGGGTGAAATTCAGTACTGATGTAAGCAGATACCGCAACACCAAGGGCATCCACAGACTACAGTCAATTACACTCAAGCTTAATGGGGCCCCTTTGGTTCAGGCATGTTTTTGAACAGCTTTAAGACATGAGCACTTCTATTTTTAACCACACAAAAATATCATTTCAGAGTGTCTTTATCTGTTCAGTAATCAAAGCTTGGAGGTTCTTTTTCAAATAATCTCTTCAAGTTCCCATCTGTTGTCTGCCCTTGTTTAACAAACAGGGAGTCCCAGAACTTCAGCGGTTTGGAGAGGCATTTTTTGTTGTTAAGCAGCCATCAAACCAGTAAAAAAAACCCCTATTTCTACTGTATGAAGGCTGTAAGATCAGTCGAGGCATGAGTTGAAGGAAAGTAGAAATTTATATCTACTGGTCAACTAAGTTAATGTGGTCATCCAGGAAATAAAAACAGTTTTTATAAATGCTATTGCTGGCCTGCAGGCCCAAGTAGCAGGGTGTGAGCAGCTCCTCCTTTGCAGTTGGAGATAGGAATTAAACCATTACTTAAGCAATATGGTCAGGAATTACTGAGGAAAAAAAATGGGAACAAGAGAGATTTCTGCCCCAGCAAAGTTGTGCTGTTTCTCGTGTAGTTAATCTGTTCTTTCACAGTATATAAGTTCTCAGCATCTGTTCAATCCACACCTTACCAGGTGTAAACGCAAATTGTTTCATACAGGTTTATTGAAATAAGTCTGAAGCGATCAGTTCATAAGTTTGATTTACTGCAATCTGACAACTATTGTGTGTTATGTTGTATTACTATCACCATACCAATTACCTTCCTTAAAAATGGGTATCTAAGCTTTATGACAAAGCAGCACTAAATCTTTTGAAGATGTTGATTCAATTGACAGAGAAAAGTCTGCACTTATTTTCATTATTAGGATCTCTTGATGCTTTGTTAATTTACATTTCAGCTGGGAGAAAAAGAATTAAATCCTTTTGCATATAATATTAGAATTTGTTTGGATAGGTTAGTATACCTTTGTCATAAGCAAAACTTTTATTCACTTGACAATACTGTACAAGAACTACTCTTACAACATTCCTATCAGGTAAATATTATCCATCTCCATTAAGGAAATGGATAAAGATTCAAATTTATTCCAGTGCTGTTGGTTCAATGTCATGTCAGCAATGAATTTGTGCCTATCAGATAAGTACATTGTCAAAAGACACACAGGAGATAATGATCTGAAATACGTACAAGGTTGAGAAAATCTGGTTTCAGCATTCATCTAATTTACTTCACACTGTACGCTGCTTGGAACACGACCTCTGGAGTCCCTGGAAGAGCAAAGTGCACAAGTCCTCCCAGATCCCATTCGTGTGCTCAATAGATTAGATGTCATAGACTGTCTTACAAAATTTAACATATTTAAAGATCTATTAATTTACAGTGTTGTGATGTTTCTTAATAAACATAGTTTAAAATCAAATTTTTTTCATACAATGTCTTCAGAATTTATGTTCTGCAGGGTATTCCTACAGCAGAGTTAACTAGCAAATCTGTTTCTAAAATCTTAGATACAAGTCTTTACATTAGCTGAACTACAGAGAACTTCATACTACAGAAATACAATATTTTTCATATGAAAAGGACTACTGAAGAGTTGATCTTTACTTAAATAGAATAAAACTGATTGCAAAATATTAACCTGAAGTTTGGATTTCATTGGTATGCACCATTAAAACCTTGAAATACGTTAGTTCCTCTCTTTTTTTACACCTAAGTCTCAAAAAATCCTAGGTGATATGAGAACCTCTTTTTTACTTGGGCCTACCACTGTACCTCAAAGCAGTTTCCAGCTGCATGGGTAACAGTTTTTGGGTTGTTGGGCAAAGCATTTTTCTTTTATACAACTGTAAATTAATTTCACAATGGTGACAAACACTTTTTAGTGACAATGACAGGACTATAGAATCCTTTTAGATTTTTTCCTAGTATACAGGCTTCATTTTTTTTCACCTATAAAGTAGAAATAATACTTATACCCTTCTTTACAAAGGCATGTTAGATGTATCTGTACCATGTGGTACACTGATAAAATATTAACATATTCATAGCCATTTCATTACTAGGTAGGTGCTTCAGAGAAACCAACATAGTGAAATGACAATAGAATCAATACTGCCTTCTCCAGGGCAGCGAGACAGAAAAATTTCATTAACGGGGGGGGGGAATCTTCTTAATACCAGTACTGCAAGAAATGCAAAAACACCTAACTACACCTACTGAATTCTGATCCATCAGGGCTGATTTACTTGCACATGGAGTCAGATGCTCAGGTGCCTCTACACTGCTATTCAGTTTCATGAAGTACCTGTTAGCCTGGCAAGGTGGGCAGCACAAAGTCAGCACACATCACTTCTCACCCGCTCAAATTGGGATGTCGCAGCAGAGGACATAAGAGTGATAGAAGTGGCAAGATATTTCTGCTGAGAGAAAGTGGAAGTTATTGTAGTGGGGACAAGGACTAGCCATTTGCATTTATAGGAATACTTAAGTCTAGAATTATAGTAGCCTCTTTTGCAACACGTAGTAAATCCTACCAAATCTGAGTTTGTGCCATACAGTAATAAGTAATGCAGGATCAGTATCTATTTAGATGGGACAGCTCTGTATGCAAGAAATACAGAACATAGGAAGGCAGTGAATGGAAGTACTCCCTGGATCTGGGCTATGGGCAGCAGTCCAAGTCTTCTGCAAATTAAACAAACCTTTAAGAGTTCAGATTTATATTACAAAGGTGCAACATGTCAGGAGGCAGCAAGAATGGGGCTGCTTGCTAAGAGAACATGAGCAAAGAGAGATCCCACAGCCACAGGGACCAGCCCCACGGTACCCAAGCAAAGTAAGCAAGACAGACCTGGAGATGGCAGACAGGCCCAACCAAGAGCCCATATCATAAGGTAGTATCACAGTGATGAGGCAGGTCCAAGGTCAGGCCAGGAAGTCAGTCCATAGGCAAGGATAAGGTCCAGCAATTGCCAGGCAGATCCATAATTGATGGGGCAGGGCTGACACCAAGATCAGAAGCCATCCTATGGGCTGGGGGTGAGGATGAAGAGGGGCCGTGGCCAGGGCCAGGCTATGACTGTGCTAGAAGATCAACACACACCCCCCACCCTCAGCATAGCTCCAGCAAGAACTGAGGGCTCAGGGCTGACCTTAAATAGAGCTCCTGAGCCCATGGGTGTGGGGGAGGCTCCAGGTGAGGCTGGTTGGGGGCATTAAGGCTTCTTAGTGCCCTCAGTGCCCTGAGACAACAGGATTCAGAGGAACTTGGAATTTGAGTGTCCTTCCTTTAAAATTCTGTAGTACAGATTGTAGGATTTTTTGCTTTGCATTATCTTTCACAAGGAACTTTTTTACTGCATATCTCATATGAACTTTATCAATATTTGTCTGGATAGGTATGTGAGATTTAATTCAGACTGTAGAAGGAACTTCCCTATTCAGCAATAGTTTTGTTTACCTCACCCTTTCAATCAAATCTTGCTTGCTATTTACAACAGGAATTTCTGGTTCTAGAAAAGATAAGCAATATAAGGGTTAACTCGCAGAAGAACTAAGAATACCCCAACATAGGTAATATGTTCTACAGGCTGAATAATGTCTATTTGCTCTTGTCCTATTATCTTTAGAGATTGAAAATTTGTCTTTATTGTGTATCATTCGCCAACAGGAACTATTAACAGAGATTATAAAATAAACTGAAATGTGTGGAGTGAGGACTTGTGGAATAGCACACTATGAAATGATCTCCCTGAGTTTATGTGGATTTCCAAAGCAAAAAATAGCTCATGTGTTGAAAGCTGTTTTATCCCTGTTCAAGGTAATGAGTAGGATGCCAATGTAGAAAGGCTAGCCTGGTAATAACCCCCATTTCTTTAAAGCACCGTGCTTCTGTTTAAAAATAAGAGTTTTTCAGCTGATGATCCAGAGCAGACAGTGGCAGATTATGGGTTTGCTACTCTCCAAGTCCCATCCCACCCTTATGTTGGGCTAAAAGTCTATTGCAATGAAGTTGGTAGGAGAGAAATGACTCAGTACACCTCCACATTTTATAAAAAGTGCACCAGAATCAGCAGGTCCATGAAGACTTGACGAGATTTTACCATTCAAAGTTCCATCGACAGTTACACAAGATTTAAATTCACATTCATTTTAATTGTTCTGCATTTTCCCCTGTTTTGACTCAGTTATATATTCTGGTTTCTTTGCTCTCATTTGAAAGACTATATAAGACTTAAGATGATATGAATTTGGATTACGTAAACAAGAATGGCTTTAAATTCCTTTTTCTCTCTCAGAAAAATGAACGGAAGGGTGACATTCACAGGATTCAAACAAAAGTTCCAAATAACTTAATATTCGTTTGTGAGATTCAGTTAGTCTAATAAAGTTACTCCATCGGACTTTTTTCATCATTTAATCACAAAACCACCGGTTTTATACATGAAATAATACGACATTGTGCCATGAGTTTTTCATAGCTAAAGTTTAAGAGATGTATTTTTATATTGAGTACAAGTTATAGACCTACAAGAACTAAATGGAGATTTTAATCCTAAATATTACAGACATAAAATGGAGCTCAAAGTTAACTTGTTATTCATGTATGACCAAGTTCACCTGTCTATATATCTCCCACAGACAGCAATTATTTTACAGACAGCAATGAAAGGGAGGGATATATAGGAAGAATATCACACTTTAAATCCAGAAAAGTAGTAGTGTAATAACATATACAGCAGCAATAGTAATAATTTTCTGAAGCAACTCATTGTAAAGAAACACGGCCAGGAGAGGAGATAAACTAGATGATAAACTTTCGATCTCATTTCTAAAACATTATCTGAAAAAAAAAATTTGAGTTCTGAAATATTGGGGACATGGAATGGCCAGATTGTTGGGTTTTTAATTCTTCAGAATTGTGTATAAGAAAAAACCTGCTGTTTCATATCAGTAAGAACAAGCTTCGAAATATTTATCAGCTAGCTAATATTTAACCCCTCCATTTATCATGTCTAACTGGCAACTCATATTGCAAAGGGTAACATTTTCACCCTTATTTGAATTTCCCCCGTATTTTTTAATTAGCTTTCTAATAGGCTTTTCACCTTTCTAAAGCTATCGCCTCAAAAGGCACAATAAAAACACACTATCAAAATAAAATGATAAGCAGAGTTGTCACTTTTGTATAGTCAAAGTCTTCTTTCTCATATTCTTCTTTCATTATATATAAATATTTAATCAGTAAATATTTATGTCACAACAAAAAGCAATATAGAAAACAAGAAAAAAAGCTGCTGCCAGAAAACATTTTTATTTTTGCCATACATCACAAATTAAAACAGACCACAAAAGCATGAAGCATTCCAAAAGAAATGTGCAAAATAGGTCTCTGCAAAAGCATACGTCTGCTAATACAGGTACGGGCACACAGGATCTGTCCCTTCCAAAATGACCTACTTTTTCCTCAAGGTCCCCAGCTTTTCGAAGACCACATGTTGTTCCACTGATGTTTACAGGGGTTGTCCTAAGCAACCAGAAAAAACAGAGAGATTTAAAGGGGCCTGTCCTGTCTGTGCTATAGTCTCCAAAATCACAAAAAGGAAAGGAACTTTGCAGAGCGCCCTGCCTATGGAGAAACGCACGGCCGGGGGTAGGAGGATCCTTCAAATTCTTCACACCTACTTCCTGTAGCAAAGAAACAAAAAACTGCTACAATTATACTTTACATAGACGTGATGGGTTTTGGTTTTGGTTCAGACTATGGATTGTAATTTTTTGTGAGTATAATAGATAATATTAACGTAATTTACATTTCCTTATGATCTCATGGGATTGTGATTTATTATTTCAATTATGGTAGAAAACAGAGACCCCATTCAAAATTAGGACCCCATCGTGATGCAGCTGTCCAAACATATATTAAAAGACTGTGTCCAGACCAGAGGTCTGCAAATTATTCGACTCAGAGCCATCACGGAGTGAGCACAGAGCTCTACCCACGGAGCAGACACACAGGCAGGGATGAACCTGGACCACATGTGCATTGCTGAGATTGTAAAAAAATCACAGGTTCTCCTAGTCATAAGCAGCACTTTTTCTCTCCAAACGAAATAGGTTACCTTCCCTACTATTTTCTGTCTTAAAAGACCATATTGCATATTTTCCTGTTGAATGCGGCAAGTTCTACTAGTTCTCTTCCATAATGACTTTATCTGTTTTCCTTTCTCTGCACATGTACGTGCTCCAATTCTTCTGGCTTTGTTTTCCTCTCCCTTTACCATTTTCAAACCCTCTTCTCTTTTGTCCTGCACTATATCATTCCTTTGCCCGTTACCACGCTCTCCTCTCCGCAGCAGGGTGAAGCTGCCCTCCCCGAGGGCTTCTGCTGCTCACCCCATACATAACTCGTCCAGCCTTTCTCCTCTCTCCTCCCTTGAAATCCCAGCTGCCATGGGACTGCCGCTCTCCACCACCACTGAAACCTTCAGAAGCCTCTGACTCCCTCTGTCTGTCTCACCCTGAGACATACGGATGAAAAAGCACTGCATAAACGATAAGTATTGGCATTGATTGTATTATTAATATTTGCATGTTAAAGGATCGTTAAACAAAACACTTAGTTGCCCCTTCAAACAGGTAGCGGATAGAAAGGAAATATCCCTCCCCTGTCCTCCATAGGGGAAGTCCTTTTAACTGAAGGAGAGCAACGTAACCTGCAGTTATGATTCCTAAGAAATTATGGGAATAAATTATTTACCCAGGAGAACCATTTCTAATGTCTTCTGTGGCCATTCAGTATACTGTCCTATGTTAACCTTGAGGGAATGGAGATGGCTAATTATACTCTTGTCCCTGCAATAAATTGATGGAATGTTATGGCAGAAATGAAAGAGAGCGTGTAAGCAAAGTATTTTCTTTAAGATAGTTTATGAGACACAACAGCTGCAAAAATAGAAAGCCAACCCAGGCCCGGCGTTGCAGATAACGTCCTGATGTCGCTGATGGCAAAACTTCAATTGAGTATGAAGAAAGCAGGATTTCATTCAAAACTTCACAAAAATACTTTTGTCCTCAGCAATGGCTTTTATGGCCTTTGCCTCTGCGTGTGTGTGCTCAGGGAGTTAGAAATCTCAACTGTGGTTTGTCTTTTCAGTAGTGACCACGTACGGTCCCAGCCGATTTAGACTTGCCCGCGTCTTTATGTTCAACCCTATTGATGAAAAGAAGATCTGATGTCCCAATTATCTGGATAAAGCAAGGGATGCTAAACACCACCAAAGTGTGCTGCTGAATTTCATTAGCTTTGTGAACTTTTTTTTTTTTTAATTTTAGCGATATAAAGAAGTAAAACTAGGGGGAACAAAAGAAAATCATGTTTAAATCAGAGGATAATTTTTATTGTGATAAAAATAAAGTAGACAGAAGGGAATATTTCTGAGGAGAGATATCAAAGGACAAAAAAGCAGCTGTCTCAAGCGACCTACACATAAAATCCCATCACCTCTGGGTGTGCACCTGGACATAACATAAATACGTGCAGACATTATCCCTAACACGGTCAGACTTCTAGTCACCCTCTATTAGAGACCTTGATTGATTGTCTTTACCAGAAATTATTTGAAAGGAATTACAGCATTGGAAATGAGAAATGCTTGAGGGTAATTTTTTTATATAGACATTTATTGATTAATATATTACTTGGGAATGGATCTGCCCTTTGCATAAAATTGAATGAATGGAGTTCTTTCATGTAAATGTGATGATTAAAATGGTAATACCTAACACCAACTAAAAAGCCCTGCCTTTCACATTCCTGTGAAAAAACTGTATTTCACACAGTTACCATCTTTTAACATGGATTAAAAAAAAATAAAAGTTTCACTGGAAGCACTATATTTATTTCAACTATTATTAGAAAATGAGCTCAACATTCAGATGTGAAACTGAGTTTAAAGAAAATCCAGCTTGGACTAAATGCAAGTAGAAGTCAAAGATCTCTGTTTCATGAGATAAAAAAAAATGCTTGAAAACATTCAATTTCTCTCTCTTGGTGGATCAGTCATGCATCTACCAAATATACAGAACATCTACTAATATCAAAGCACATTCTGCCAATGGCTCCTCAGATTCTGGAGTTGAGAGGAAAAAGCTTTTACATTGACATTTGCATTACAACCACTTGAAATAGCCACTTCTTCTTTGTGTTGCTGAGGATTAATATGTTCTTCTTGGCTAGCACCATAGATGTTTCTCCTTCTAGCTTTGTCAGTCAAACACAAACCAAAAATAGATCTACAAATATTAAATAAACTTTCTAAGTTGGTTTCTTGGCTGCTTTTTTTCAGATGCAAAGTGGCTTTTACTCTTTGTTTCTTGCATGGATTTTTTTTTCCCAACAGATTCACATCTATGAATATGATACTATAATTTTCTTTGCTTATTATTTCTCATAATGAAAGGTTACGGGTGTAAATGTTCCTTTAGAGGTTTAACTTTCTGGCTTGTAACTGTGAAGAAAAGGCACTGCAGGCACACATGATTAAGGAACATCTACTGTAATCCTCTGAGCCTGGAACGACTCCTCATTCATGGCACTAGCAATAAAAAGAAATCAAAGAAAAACACTGAGAAGAAATTGGAGCATTTAAAGGCTCAAACTCTGGAAATACCAGAAACTACTGGAAAAGAAGGCAAGAACACTTCAATGTACATCTGGAAGCAGTAAGCGTTATTTAAAAGAAAGTCGACCAGAAGGAGGTTTTCCTTCAGAAAATAGCAAGTGCTGACGCATTTGGTGTATTTAACAGTTTTCAGCAATCCAAGCAAAGGAGGATATTCATGAAGCTGTTATAAAAAATTGAGGAGTATGGCATTATAAATAAAAATGAAGCATATGAAACTTACATGCTTTGAACCTGAAAGTTTTAAAGTATTTTGTAGTTTATGAGATTGGGGAGACAATTTTATCTGCTACAGGTGTTACGATAAAGCATGAAATTAGCCTGCCTTAGGGTAAGATCTAATGACAATTTGTAGATTTTAAAAAAAACCAAACCCTTCCAATTTTAAAAAGCCACTGGTTTTCAACAGAAAGGGGAGCAAATAATACAGAAATAGATTCCTGGGAGAAGCAGACGCCAGATGAGGCAATTCAGAATCTGCCAAGAAACTGGTGCTTGAAGAAGCGTTGGACTGGACAGTAGTGCTCTGACACCTTAGATATGACCAAGAGCTCAAAATAGCATAAGACAAAGATATTAGAGGCAGAAAAGTGTGCAGAGCTTGAAATCATAAGCAAGGAATAACAACGCAAATAAAGCAGATGGGAGAAGCTGAACATTAAGCGAAAGCTTGTATTAATTTGACCGCAAGCACCAGGGGTCTGAACCATGAACGAACTGCATGTTGCTGACACCTCTGCCTTGGATGACTGTTTTCTTAAGAACAAAGGATACTTGCAGAAAAAGATGGTGTGTGCGGAAGAAATAATTACCATGAGAGCAAATGGGACGTGTTACCTTCAAATGCACAATTCCTCGTATTTCTAGGAACTGTGCTGTAACCCTAAGAGAAAATCAACAGGTTGTAGAAAGATAAATGGGTAAAATTCCATGTTTAGGAAAGTGATTTTGTTTCTGTTTAAAAAATATGCTTCTAGATATAAATAATAAACCAGGAAAAACATCTTAGGCTGTTTTACTATTTTTAGATGGCACTACTAAATATCTTACAGCTGAAGAGCTGATTATGCATTAGAAAGCTTTTTAGCTAGATGTCTTTACCCAATACAGGGATATGTGACAGTGGGACACAATTTACAGGACATGCATTTGAGCAGAACACAGTGATTTAGATTAGATTAGATTTAGATATGTGACTACTAGTCCTCATCATTCCTAATTTATTGGGTGCAGAGTATGTACAAAAGCCTGGTGAACTCCTTGTGTGAACTCTCTCAGAATGAAAGTGACCTTCATTTCACATAGCCTATTTCACTTCCAAAGCGAGTTAGGCTAAATTGAATTAAGGTCATTTTTAATTCTGAAGAAGAATACATACTGAGGCATTTAATATAGCTTAGTCTACTTTAAATTAGCAGCTGTAATTAACTTGGAGATCTCTGTAGAAAAGACCTAACAAGAGAAATTAAAAAACAGCACTATTTTTGTTTTTAATCTTCTTTATTCTGTAAAAGGTGATTCAGAGTTTCACTATACAGTAAGAACAAGCATCAGTATAATGTTCATCACCTCTCAATTACGGTAAGCATGCAGATAATGAAGTCAACTACCCTGAAAGTGTTTGACTATATAGTTTTTTAAACAGCTATGCATTTGAATAACTTTGACTACACAAGTAGTATTTCTGTTCAAATCTGTGTGACTAGACTAGAATCTAGTGTCAGACAACTATACCATCAATTTCGATTTAAGTTTTATTCCTTCTATAGTTCATGTGCAGCAATCCAAATACATTGCTGAACTACTAAAAATACAAGAACAAAATGTGCAATTAAACTTTTTGGTTTTTTTCTCTACTCGATTTTTGTACACAATCATCTATTCAGAAGTGCAGCAAATCAAGATAATATAAAATATCTTGCTTTTCTTAGGCTGAGCAATCTGTCATGGATTCAAAAAATTTGGAACACCTGTGTAGAAAAGCAAAGGACTTCTCTTGACGTGGATAAGGAAACTTTTAAAATGAGCCTGATGGCAGCCAGATACCCACAAAAGGATCACAAAGAAGTCAGTTACAGAGGCAGGTCAGTAAGAATTTTCCTTAACAGTAATTAGCAATTTCTTCTGAATCACAAATTTGCAGGCAGTTATCTTCTACAAATATGGCATAATCTGCAGAACAATTATAAGCAACTGAAAAAAGTGCTGCTTGGCTGATAGCAAGAGACTACACTCCCTCTCCCGAATAATCATGGGAGATAAAGGCCAAGAAGCGAGCAGCTGGACTTGGCCATTAAGGAAGTCTGTAGTTTATCTGTGCAAAAAACATGTCTACTCAGCAGGACATTGGTCACAAGACAGCACCTGCCACCTCCTATGAATGAATATGTAGCCACTACCCATAGGAAATTTGACAAATGCTATCTTGTCAAGGGGCAATACTGACAGCAAAAGCATAGCCCAAACGCACCTGTTTCTTTACATTACGTTTAAAACATCAGAAAAAAACCCACCTTCCAACTTTATGGCTCTTGAGAGGTTTGTGGTGAAACAAGTGTAGTTAAAAATCAATAAGGGAATATATAAACCCTTTGCTTCTATGTCCACATGGGTTTTTTGACCGGTGGCTATCTTGGGAAACATCTAATGCCAAGAAGGGAAGGGTGCCCATGGTGAAGTGTCAGCTGCTGGTGTAAACTTCCTTTGGAGGAAGTTGTTGCTTTAAGTGTACCTAGTCACGCTGAAGGAAACCCAAG
>WAAD01004802.1:64819-100669 GCA_013389945.1 Fregata magnificens
CGGATCCGGCGGCCCCGGTGACCCCGCCGGCCCTGCCCGCTCCCCCCGGCCCAGCCCCAGCCCCGCCGCGTCTTTGCATCGTTCGGGAGCTGCGCCCGGAGAGCGCTCGGTGCAAACGTTGCTCGGCTCCTGATCCCTGGGTAAAATGGAAGACAAAAGCAGTGATGTGAACTTGCCATCGCAGGGTGCTTTTTGTTGGTTTTTTGGTTTGGTTTTGGTTTTTTTTTTTTTTTTCCCCTCCCCCTAAGTATTTCAGTGTAATCTTTAAATAATATAAAGCCGATTCAATTGTTGAAAAAAAAAAAAAAAACCCCAGACTTTATTTTTAGTAAGTTAACTTCCTTACTTCGCTTCTGGTGGAAAACTTTGGGTATGTTTGTGATGGATAAGAGAAAAGACAAGACGTAGAGAGCAGCCAGTTGTGCAAGCTCAGGGTTCCTACAACAATACCCTTTGTTACTGGAAATTCCATGAGCGTTATTAAAATGGAAAGAAGTTTAAACATCGAAGTTACTTTTTGCTCCTGTTTGGGTTTTTTTCCAGTTTGTTTACTTTTTGTGTGCTTACTACTGAGGTGTGGGGTAGAAGCAGGTAACCCGATTTGCATCGGCCGGTGCCTGCCCGCACGGCATTCCTCTGGCTTCCCAGGAATCTGCATGGGTGTCTCCACCTGTGGGACCAGGGGCTGAGCTTGACCTATCCAGTTCTGCTGTGCGGTTTTGCCTTTCAGGTCTTGCCTCTTATCTCGTTAGTATTATAGATTTCACAATGCAAACATTTTATGAGTATTTGACCATTGTTGCTTAGTGTTTTTATTTTTTTTTTATTTAGTTAAGTGCATTAATTTTTATAGGAAGTATTTTAGCCTACCTATAAAGATACGTGTGGAGAGAGAGAGAGGGGGTGGATTGTTTGAAGTACTTCAGATGACAAAACACTGCATTTTGTACTTCATAGTAGCTGTATTGCTATTAGTCTGTGCCGTTAAATAACGCTACACCACACAGTGTTTACTTCCATTTTAATCAATTCTTTTCTCATATTACCAAATACAGTGATTTTTAAGTTGCTGAAGGAGTTTGCTTCAGAACTCCTCTCTCTCCCTTTGTTAGAGTTTAAAAATGAAATGCTGCTAGAGACATCAAGCTCAGATGTTCAGTTACTCAGTATCTTTAGCAGCAGAAAGCTCTGTAATGACCCAACTTCTGTAACTAGAAGAAATTGATCATCATTGACATACTGCTGGGAAAGACCAGGATTCACTTACTACTGAGGATCAATAGTGTATGAATACTATACACATAATAAATTATTAGAAGCAATATTTGGTTTACTGGCAGTGAAAGTCGATGTGTAATCTATTCATGTGATACACGGCAACTAAAAACTAAAGAAAGATAAAATGTGAGGGAGCTTTAATATTTCTGATACATGTTCGCATTGTCGAGCCAGTTCTCCTGTTTTGTGTGTTAAGTGTCCTTAGTAGCACATATTCCAAACTTCACGGGGACTGAAAATGACGTTGTTTGAAGTGGTAACAAAAAATACCCAGGTTTGACTTGTAAAAGTGATGTCATGCCCTTGGTCCACGCATGGAGCGTATGGTATTGTGTGGATCAAGGGCATGCTAAGGTCCCTGAAAGAACAATGAAGGGTAACGCAGCTTCCACTGATAACTGTACTTAGTAGTTCACGAAGTGTAATTTGAGACCTCTTCCGCTGTCTGTGGTCAGCACAGTAAATGCCGTTCACCTAACCGTGGCCCTTATATTCTTCTTGTTTATTTTAGCTTTCCATGTATATTCAAATATCTTCAGTACTTGTTACTTCACTCGGGCTGTCAAGAGGAATAAAGCCAGTTGTGTGTGAACACCAGTAGTAGAATGGAGCAAATGTTTCACAGCATTTCTAGGCAGAAGTTGCAGGTGAATGGAATCTGAGTGCTGGTTAAGTTTCTTAAGCTTAGCCACCAAAAAAGTGAATCAGGCTTGCATTAGCAGGGAGGGCAAGATACATGTGTGTATATACAGAAGACGGAAAGCTTCAGTGTAGTCTGTTAGGGTTTTCTTTCTATGCCCTTCTGTTCCAGGTTCTCCTAATATACAGTGGATTTTGATTTGGAGGACCAAAATTAAAAGTGATCCTTCACTGAAGAGAAGCTTATGCGTTCTGTACCTGTTTTAAATGGGTTCATGTTTTCCACAGGGCACCGCGGCCTACAAATTCTGAGGGTCTTTTAGAATAATAAAAGGTTTTTTTCATCAGTTGTCTTAAAAGTTTCTCTAAGTTTGATCTCTCATCCTAACATTCATATAATTATTCACTTCATTGTTTGGGGTTTTTTTTTCAGCTGCTCAATTTACCGTAGTTGAGAGAACTTCTTTCGCAACGTATGAGTTAAAAATGTCAACATGTGGTAAATTACATTAAAAAAAAAAAAAAAAAAGGCCACAGGGAGTCTCCCTTAACTTGTTGCAGTTAATGTAGGAAAATGTTAGTTTTATTAATATTATTATCTTGGAATCATTTGTTAAAGTAGCACACAACATAAAAGAAACATAACTACAACACATCTTTGAGTTTAAAAAAGATCACATAGTGTTTTTTTAATCCAGTAAGTGGAATCCGTTACTTTCAAGATCATTATTGATTTTTCTATGAAACAGGAACGTTTTAACTTTTACTAGGACTATTTTCTAAACAGAAATGAATGTCAGCCCTGCAAATGGTAAAGTTTGTAGCAAGTTTTGGGGTTTTTTCTTCCAATAACTTGATAATGCAGATATTTGAAGTAATTACTATGTATGGCTCTGAATTATTTGACCCTTTCGATATGCAAGGTAATGTCATATATGACAGCAAGAAATTTGTTTAGAAATTACTATTAATCTCACTTGGTGTTTCATTTGGGGTTCCCCCCCCCCCAGATTCAGGAATACTTAGTTGCGATGTTGTCTGTTTCTTTCTTTTTAATCACCAAGCTGGATTAGACCAGGTGATTAGAATACACTCTTTGGTGACTGGAAGATTTGTATACTTTCTCTTCTTCCAAGAGATCTTGAAACCACACGGGTTTGCCTTCTGAGTTGCGTTAGCTGGGATTCAAATGGTCCTTGCTGCTTTTTCTGTAGCAATATGTGGTAGTAAATTGCTCTTAAAATGTGTGTTTAAAATGAAACTATGCATGATTTTCAAAACATAATTCTGTACACATATCTTCTTAACCTGGTAGCCAGATCTCCAGCTTCCAGTGCATGAGGAATTTACTAATCTACTAATCTATCATGACTTTACTAACTTTGACTTCTATGGTCTTTAAATAGCCAAGTACAGTGTCTGTGATGTGTATTCTGCATGTGAGTTTTATGTTCATTCACTCCTCCTCCTCAAAGTGTTCCCACTACAGTATCTTCAGTATGACAGAGTTCCTATTATAGTCAATTCTTCTCTTTTTAACTCTTACAATTATTCTGCGAGCAGTGCTCCTTTGTGCTTGACAGGAAGATGCAGCCTTCTTAATTTTCCTTTGCCAGTAGATTTTAACCTCCTTACGGGGCATTTCTTAGAACTGAGATTTTTTTTATTATTATTATTATTTTTCATGTGCATTCAGTGCTGGGTCATTCTGCTGTATTTACTCATTGAGGACCAAAAGAGACCACAAGCTTGTTTCTTGTAAAGAATGGATGAGGCAAAGCTCTGTGACTGCTGACCTTGATTAGATTAAAATTGGTGAAGTAGAGGTGAAAAGCTCCCTGTCCATTACTGTTCCAGGCTTGCTGATTCCCTGTCACTTCTCCAGAGACCCTTGTTTCAGTGGGTTTGATCTGAGTGTAGTTTTGTTCAACAGCTGTTGTCTTTTTTTCTTTTGCTCATTGTGTTTATGCTCTCTGATTTTGAAATGGATAGCTTTTGGAGCCTTGTTTACACATTTTAGAACATCAGCTATAGCATATATTGTGTAACAAGGGATTAACAATACATGTTCCAGTGATGCTGGAATGGGCTGTATGGATAACATCTCTAAAAAATGTATTTAAATCTGCTTTCCTTACATTTTTGAGCTTGTACTGTCTCACTATTGGTCAGCTAGGGAAAATCAGAAGTAGTTATAATTACCTGCTGAAGAAATATCTGAAAATTCCTTTGCTGTAATCACCAGTGTAAGACTACCAGTACGCACCATCTGAAAAGAGACACCATCTGAAAATTCTGCTTTAATTAAAAGCAAAACGCTTGTTCACAGCTTGGACTAGCAAAGAGAGAAGCTGTCATTCGGTGAATGATAGCCACCTGGTAGCATAAGACAAGGTCAGAAGGACCCCCAAGTGATAAATTAGTTTATGTATTTAGCTGTTGTAGTTAGGCCTTTATTACAGGCTCAGGCTGCTTTAGAGACAGAATATTTAAAATTACTTGACATTGCCTTGTTGCTGGGTTTCTTTAGTGTTCCTTCATTTACCTATATATCCATATTTGTAGAAATGACACAATCAAAAATAATATCTTGAAAAATACTCACATTTCTTGTATTTTTTGCAACAGTCACGTTGTTCCTTAGTGTAATTAAGGCCATGTCTGTGCTGCAAAAATTAACCATCTCATTGGTACAGGGAGCAGAACATGGACAGAGGAGAAAGTGGAAAAACTGTAAGGACACGACACTGGCAAGTTAGTGTCGTGGGCTGCCCTGCCTGAGTGGAGGGCTGCGCTCCACACCGCGCGTGAGGCTGTTGGGGAGGGAGTCTTCTCCAGTTACTTAAGTTCTTCCGTAACTGACACATCTCTCCTTTGGACAGAGCTGTGGAAAGGCCTTTGGATGGCTGTCAGATTTTGTGTGTTTTGCCTGCATCCTTACTATAGACATCGTGAAGGGCTTGTTTGCCCAGAAACTTTTTTTTTTTTTTTAAACTACAGCAGTTACTTCAATAAAGGATGTTGTCTCTGCTGCACAGCAGGTGGGTTCTGGATCAGATCCAAGTAAAGTGTATTGTTTTAAATCAGTGCTTCTGGTCATTTAAGCTTGCAGAGTTTTCAGTATTAGGAACCTTGAGTCAGTGGGGTTTTTTCTTACAAAGTTATGAAACTTAGGGCTAGAACCTGGCAAAGAGTCTGCCCTGCAGTGCTGCTCTCAAGCTCTGTCTTTGTTACAGGTGCAAGGTGTTACTTCATAAGCATTTCTTTCAGTTGCAGTTCTGCTTCTTTGTCCCCTGCCACTTTTTTCCTGCCTCTATGCCCTCAAGTCTGCTGGAGCAACTATTTATGAGACAACAAGGTGAACTGAATTTGAGATTGATCTAGGTTAAAAATAACCCTGCAGAAAAAGGAAGGCAGAAGGGACTTTAGTTAACCTGGATTGGCTTCCTGATCCAGTTCGCTGCAGCTATGCTAACAATTGTACCAGTGCAGGTGGGATATGGCACAGAGGTGAGACTCGATAGCAGGCACAAAATAGGGGCCGCCTGACCTACTGCTGTTGCCGAAAGGAGAGTTGTGGTGCTGTGGTTTCAGGGTGTACTGCAAGTCTTTTCCTACCATACACAATTTCTACGCTGTGAGGTAGAAATGCTTCCTGGGGAATGGGAAAGAGTACAAAGTAGCAGTGGAGCTGTGAGGAGGTGAGTGAGAAATGTGTTGTCTTAGGAGTTGCAAAACTAAAAGATAAAATCNTCTGTAATTTTGTTTGTGTTATCCTGGTGTTCAGGAAGGCTAGTCGTGAATCAGGACCCCATTTTGTTTGTACAAACACAAAACAGACAATTTATTGTCTGAAACCCACATGTTCTGTTTGTCTGGATAATAAGGTGAATACAGACAGATGGGAAATACAAGATGAAGGTGAGACTATTAGTCTGTATAGCAGGAGAATCGGAATGAAGCAATTTGAAGGTACGTTTGTCGACGTTGCTATGCAGGGAGCTGGAAGGAAGACGCTGGGGTAGCCCTGCCTGTGGTGTTCGGGATCAGCGCTGGTAGACGACAGTCTCTTCGGTGCTCGTTTGAGCCTTTGACATCCTGCTTGCTGTTTCTTCAGCGTCACAGCAGAATAACTTCCACTAAGAGTAAGGTTTCAGAAAACAGCTGAGCCCATCTGGTGGCTTGTACTGTTGAAAAATATGTTTTTATTCCTAGGCGCTTCATGGGTCACAATTCTAGTGTTTTTCCTGTCCATTGATAAGCTGTTTTACATAGGCAGGAAACTATGTGGGTTTTATCCCTTTGGGTTATCTATAATTATTTTGCACACCAATTCACTGAGGTGTCAGATGGCAATCGACAGATTCAAAGGAAGCGATGAAAGCACTGTTGGCAATGAAATGGTGAGGTGGCAAGAAAAAGGAGTCTCTTTTCTTAGCATTGAGCTCTTAGATTAACTCAACAGTTTCCTAAGACCTCACCCTGCTAACTTCTTGGGAAAATGATTACTCCAAACTACCCCTTTCCTGTCTGCCTTCGTTCATATAATGAATTACTTCAAGGCTTGAAGTTTTTAGTGAGAGATGTTAGCGCCTAGCAGTTGGACTTCGCTTTTTCAAGCTTTTAGAGTTACATGAAGATAGAGAAAAAATATAGCAAAACATTGCTTCTTTCCATCACCACACTTCTCATATGGATCTTTAAGACAATAATATTTTAGAAGAATTTTTTTGTTTCTTTTTTTCGTTTTGTATTTAGTTTCAGTTCTCTTTTTGCCAATTTGATATTCAAACTAAGAAATGTACTGAAGTTTTTATTTTATTTATTCATTAAACTATTTTCTACTACTCCCTGCCCAGAGGAGTTAATCTATAATCATAGAGGGCTTGCTTACTTGTGATACAATGAGTTCTGGTATATATTCTAGATACACATGTAGTAAGGGTTAGGCTAACTTTGTGGGTTGCTTAACATTTTACCATGTAGTAAAGGTGTGGAAACACCTTGCTGTTTTGGTTTTTGTTTGTGGGGTGGTTTGGTTTTTTTTCTAAAGCCACAATTTTTATGACTTCAGACTAAACAACTGGTTTGTTTTCAGTGTTTCTTTACATTGGGATATCATCTATCTATAGTTTTGAGCCATAGTTTTGAGGGGTTTAGAAAATCTTTCAGAAAATGGTAGAGGTATATAAATACACTCTGCATGTTAGAGATAAATGGGCCTCCAGACTCTGAGAAAGCAAAAATTTTTTCTATGACATAGCTGTTCTCCACCAGAGAAAGCCTGATGAATATTTTGAGCCAAGTTCTCTCCATAGGAAGGTCAGGGAGTTACTGTTCTACCTTGCACTGACTGTTTCTTCTGAGAGATGTGGTATCTGTGTGATAGACTAACACTGAAATAGTAAGATACCTTACCCATGATGTTAAAACAAGAGGCATAGAAAATTCTCCTTCAACACATTGTTAGATGAATGAATATCTAATCTGCTGGGTGATTTGTAAAGGTAAGCATTAGTTTTGTTATCCTTCTGCCACTTGTTAACTTTTATCCTTTTGTTAAAATACTGTAATGTTTAAACAGAGGATGTCGGGAACTTTTTATTTATCTTATTTCATTCAAGTTAAGCTGCTTCCAGCAAGTACCTACTTGTTAACCTACTGCACTTGCTGTTAGTGCTCGTCTATAAACCCACAGACTTCCACAGCTGCAGTGTGGTTCAAGAAATTAAACCAAAGGAAACTGCGTTTCTGGCACAAAGAAGGAAACTTTAAAGATAGAAAAGACTGTTATTTTGCCTGTCCCCAGAATCCTTTTGCTCTTCCCTCTCATGAAATGACATAATTAAGGGTGTATGTACTCAGATACATCAGCAGGTGCATTGTAATAGTAATTAAGGTTAGTTTTGATTACTATGATATTAGGCAGTTTGAAATTCTTTGTTTGTCTTGTAGCAGGTAACAGTAATAGGTTTATTGTATATTTAAATTCTAATTGTTAAGCATATGATAATCTAGCCTTACTTTGCACAGGGGAGAAATGTGACTTAACTGCACCGAAGTCTATCATTAAGGTAAAGTTTTTAATGCAAATTACCTGTATTCAAGCATTTTATTAACTGATCCATAGATTAATGTGGAGCCTGGAGGTTTTAATCAGGGTTTCTCATTGAAAAACAGGGTAGGTGGTAAGAGAGAGAAAGAAAAAGCATTACATAGCTAAAATCATGCCAAACCAATTTGAAAGATCATAGTATTTCCTTCTAACAGGTGTCATTATGATGAAAGGAGATATATTTTCATTGACTCATCAAGGACTATTTTATATCAGGGACTTTTTAAAAATTCAATGCTTCAGTCGTACATTTGGTCCTTGTGAAAACTTGTGAGAAGCGGGGGGGTGTCTTGTTGAAATTCAGGACTATGCATGCACTGCAGATCCCAGCACTGGTACTCTGTGTTGGGAATTACGGGTTAAAACATCCTAAAGCAGTAGACTGCAACAGTGCATTCTGTGGTCAAGCTGGTTTCTCTCTGTTGGCTTAAAAAAAAAAAAAAAAATCTACATTTTAGTGGTACTTGTTTATGTGAACTGAACTTCAGAGTGAACTAAGGTGCTAAATCATTTAGCGTAATTTAATGGCCTATATGAATATCAAATTGCAAAACAATTAAGTTTTGCAATTAGTGTAAGTCTACGGCAGCTTCATGGGATGTGGAATTGCCTGGGAGGTTCAGGGTGTGTAGTCCTTTGTAGTGGTTCTTAAGGTGTCTGCTGGTTCTTTTGCGAATTAGCAGATTTTTTTTTTCTTTTTTTAATTTCTTGAGGACTAACAGTCAGATGCAAAACTGACACGAAAACAAAATTAGCTTCAGTTTTTCACAGATTGCTGTAGTACCTAAGAACAATTTAATTCCTATCTAAATTTTGTCTATTGTTGTGACACGCTTTCTGCCAAAAGATTGGTCTTTCAGTTCTACCTACATCACTGTCCAACTGCTCATTTAGTATTCAAATGCAGAATTTATTTCATTTGCATATTAACTTATCCACAGGTGGTTTTTTTTCCCCTCCTTCTGTTTTCATTGCTGAGTAACATTTGTTACCATTTGTAGGTAACAAACATATCAAATGTTGCATCTAAGGTGAACACTCAGGAAGAGGTTGGCAAGGAGGACAAAAGGTACTGAATGATTTCCATATGAAGAATTACTATGTAAGTGACACCTCTTATATCTAGCATAGATAGAGGGTATGACCTGTAAAATTGTGTGTGGCATGGGAAGTGAGAAGTGTCCTATGCTTGCCCTGTTCTTGCTTTTCTTAAGCAGGCACTTCAAGTCACTGTTTCCATTGGCTTTTTCCTTAGGCACAGATAGCAATTTATTCCTAACAAAACATTAGAGCCCTCCTTGAGAATGAGGAACTACAGAAAAAGAGAATGGAGAGAAACCAGGCAACAGCTGGTAAAAGAAGGAGGAGTGTGGGTCAAGAAATGTAAAAGTAGGGAGCTGAAGGGAGCACTAAGCAGAGTATGGTCTGGGTCTTGTCCACGTTCTCCCGTTCTGGAAGAGGGAGCTGATGAACGCTGGCCAGAGATGCTCTGCCTGAGAAGGTAGATACCATGGGTGTCAGGATCATCCTGTGAAGCTGCTGCTTCCGAGTTGCAGCTTGGTTAGAGCCAGTGGAGTTGATGAAGAGATCCTGCATCACATAGAGCCTTAGAGGGGAAGTGTATAAATACAAAGGTGAGCGAAGAGCATCTTAATAAGAGGGTTTGGAGAAGCTGGAGGAGGGGTTGCCAGTTGTCCCCTTCGGGCCACGGCACACGTGTGTGTTCTGCCTTATCCCAGAGGGAGCTAAACTCTCGGGACCCCGTGAACAGCAGTGTGGATGTGCCCATCTCTTTAAAGCATTTTTTCCTGGCTGGGCTCTGGATTTAGCCCAGAGTACAAGCTGGTCCACCTGGCATCTTGCCTCTTCTGATGGTAGGAGGTGCTGTCTCCTGATGTCTGGGCAGGGCAGAAGGTGAGAAAGCGAAGTATGAGTGCATAGTGGAATTTTCCAAGATGAGGTGTGAAGGTGAACTGGATGTCATGAAGCCTACTGAGATAGCATGTGGGGAAGTATGTGTATATCACAGGGACAACAATCTTCTGCTGGTATTACAGTTCCCTCAGTCTTGTAACCAGGAGTTACGCTGTTGCTTTAAAGGTGGCATTGCAGGTCAGGGCACCAGTGTCTAGCTTCCTGCCAGATACCCCAAGCCATGTTCTGTATTATGGTTCTGCCACAGGTGCCAGGTACACTTGGTGTGTTGTATAGTTTCAGCCGTCTTTAGCATTTTCCATTCATACCTGTTATGGTGAGTGTCTTCTTTACCTACAGTCCTAATCTTCTTTGTGCACTTAACTGTATTCCTAGCAGTCCTCGGCTATGTTTTCTTGTAGTCTGACATAAGACAGTTTTACATTTCACTGAAGTCCGTTGTTTTCTGTACCGAAGCAGTACTTTTTGTCTGATCTTTTTATCATGATAATTGTAGGTGCTACCTGTATACCTTCAAACAGATTTTTTTTTTTTTTTTTTTAATGGATGGTGTCTCTTTAGAAGCTTGCAATTTTCAGGAGCTAAACTGATACTATAAAGTTGTTCCCTTCAGAAGACTTGGGGTTTTTTTTGGTGGTGGTGGTGGTTTTGGGGTTTTGTTTTGTTTGTTGTTTTTTTTTAAGCAGATGCTTGAAACTATGCCTTTGTTAAAGAAAAGCATTTGCTCCATAATTGATAGCAGGAATATTGAACATAATTTGGCCAAATAACTGTTGTGCTTTTCAACCATAGGACAGTGTTGTAAGGTGATGTGGTTCAATTTCTAAATCAGTTATAGCCATGATTACTTGTTGCTATTACTTAGAATGGTTTTCCAGGACCTCTTTTAGAAGCAATTTTATAGTTTGTTCTGGACAAGAGCTGTGTTTTCAGAGTAGAACCTGATTTTTGCTGGTATGATGGTTTTTTGGGGAAAAAAACCCCAAACAACCAAAGCATGGTTGTATTGCCTTCAGCTTGAGGTTTGAGGTTATAATTATGAAACTTTCTTCAACTTGCTGCTTATGGAGTAGTTATATGACCAATTTTCTAAGCTGACTTGAAAAATTCCTGCCCTGATCACCCCTGCTGCTCTGCTCGCAGCTATAATTTGCTGCTCCTCCTGTGCTGATACAGCTGTTTGAGGACTGCTCTGAAGCATCACCGAAATGGTTAAAACCCTTGCTCTTGTCTGGCTCTGCTGTTTTAACCCATTAATTTCATGGACCTCTCTTAAAATATGGCCCCACCTTTTGCTGGATTGATACAAAGGAGGGATGTGAAACAAAGGGTGAAACACTGTTGTAAGTGGATTGTGCCACTGAAGAAAAGGTACTAAACATTTCACTGAAGGGAAGGAGAAAATGCTAACGTCGCACAGTGTTGATCTAAGCTTTTAGGTATGTTAACCTGAGATGGTTTTTAATTTGAGGGGCTCTTTGGAGCCTTCCCTTCAACCAGAGATGCTGCTGACTGACTTTTGTAACGATATGCATCACCATGCCATTCTACCAGGAAAAGTTGTCCCATTTTCACTTACTACTGAGACTAAAATAGTATTTGTAGCGTTTTAGTTCTGTAAATGTGATTACCCTCGTGGTCATCAGAGCAAAATTTATTTTGACAGTTATCGAAAGGATCACCAGCCTTCCTCTTCATATTTTTAATTACTTCAGAATGTACTCAAGTATTTGTTAGGACAAATAAAACTGGAAGATGACTAATACATACACACTCATTTTAGATACAGCATGTGAGTAGGGAGTAACGGGAGGAAGAAGAGAGACATGCAGATCTGTGCAGTAGCACAATGAGAGATGTGAAAGAACCAGATATGGAAGCTAGCCTAAATGATACAGTGAGGCTAGAGGTATAAGCACTGCAAATTTAGTATGATCTTCGACAAGAAAAATTAAAGCATCTCTTGCATTTACCTTTTCTGCAGTTGAACTGGATTTTCCACTTAATGGTGAAGATACAGATTTTCTGCAGGCTGTGTTTTTCATGTAAAGTGAAAATAAAGTTTGTAGCCTTACTGCCCTTTCTTTCAAAAGACACCTTGTGGTAGTTCTGCCTTTCTTTGCGTGAAAATAATCCCAAACAGAAAATAGTAGTTGGCTGGTTTTCCATAGTTGTATTCAGAACATTGTAATTTTCTCCACCAACTAAATTGACTCATTCATTTCCACTAATACATACAAACTTACTTGTTCCGCTGCCAATCCTCTTGTTAAGAGGACTAGCCCAAAACGTGGTGGCTGGGAAAACAGAGTAGTAGATGTTCAGTATGGAAAGCCTATAAATGCAAGCCTTTCATGCGCAGTCCCTTCGGACTTGGATACAAGAGCAAAATTTTTCACAATGAGAACAATCAGCCATTGGAATAATCTCCCCAGGGAAGTGGTGGATTCCCCAACACTGGACACCTTTAAGATTCGGCTGGACAGGGTGCTGGGCCATCTTGTCTAGACCGTGCGTTTGCCGAGAAAGGTTGGACCAGACGATCCTTGAGGTCCCTTCCAACCTGGTATTCTATGATTCTGTGACATGTTACGGAGAAGCTGAGTAGCAAAGCAAGTCTGTTGAGCTTGAGATTGTTTGTTACTTGTGCAGCACTTGAGAGGCGTTTATAGAAAGTGACTGCAAGTTGGGGAGGAGAGAATAGCAATCAGGTACACTTACGAGAAATAGGGCAGTGGTGAGAATTTGGATTTTTCTCAAATGGCATGATGGTGGTTGGGGAGCCTGAAGAGGGCAAGAGTTATATGAAAAGCAGTTTTGATTTCTTGTTGAATGTACATTTAATCATGGAAAAAAAGAGACATTTAGTGAGTTTGGGGGAAATGTATGCTGCAGTTACAAAAAACAGAGTTCAGTATTACGGGCGTAAGACATGATATTGTTAGTTTTCTGAGAGTCAATGTAGTAGTAAATACTGAAGAAGGAAGATGCAAGAGAATAAAGAAATGGTATTATTAGTCCCTGTTAAGTATTTGCTAATTATATAGGTAGCAGCAATAGCATTGTAGCATGAGAAATATTTTTCCTCTTCCAAAATACGGAAGTACACCAGTCTTATTGAGGGGGGGGAGGGGGGGAACAACTCCCAAAAAAAACAACCCCAAACTGTTGACACATGTAAAAGCCCAATTTTTCTTTCTTGGTAATAAGGAACATTAACTTCTTGATGCGGTAGGAAAAAAGGTCTGATCATCCTCTGTTATGCAAATCTCTTAATAAATAAAAGGTAGCATTAAATTTTTTCTGGTGTTTCATCATATGGCAGAGCATATTCTCTCATGAAAGATTAAATCGCAGATGCGGCTGGCGTGTTACTGTTTGGGAGGTTCTTGTTTCTTTGTGTATTTGGAGGAGGGTTATCCAAATCACAGTTACTTGTCTGCTGCAGCAGCAACAACTTTGCAGTATCCTTTGATAGGAGACAATCTGGAACCACAAACAAAAACAGTACTTCATTTTTATAGATGTCTGTTCTTACTGATGTGGTTTTTGTGGTCTAAACACAGCTTAATTGTCACAGCGTTGGATAATTTAGAACTGAACTTAGAGGACTGCTATGTGAAGTACTAAAATACTGTGCTTAGAATTAGACATTGTTGCTGTTTAAAATGTACTTCCAGCTAATCGTTCTCAAGTACTTCTTCCGTGGTGATAGTATTTAAGAAGGGACAGCAAAATTAGAACAGTTTTGAAAGATGACCTATGAGCAGATATAAATCCAGTCCTTCAAGTTGTTACAATTTAAGAAGGCAAAAATGTAGGCAAACAATAGCCGACTATTTGTAGCTTCTTTGTACTGAAGTATGCATATACTGTATGCACAGGTGGAATTCACTTAACTGAAGGAAAAATCTCTGAACAAGGGGAAGAGGAAATTTCTGCCCATGCCCCCACCCTGCCATGATTTTTCACATTAGAGAAAGTGAGAAGGATAACAAGTTTTATTACAACAAATATAATTATGCTCTAGGTAAGATCATTGCTTGTAAACATTTTATTGTATTTTGACAAATACGATGTTGGTGAGTGATAAGTTTGAGTTGAGCTTAGAAAAATGCGAAGAAATGGTAGTTAATGTATCAACAGTTACAGCTTAAAGCATTCACGTATTAGTAATTTAAGATTCTGTAATATACGTTAATATTCTGTAGAGTTATGTGAGGTACTACAGGAAATTGGAGATCAGTTTACCTTTTTTCAAGTAAATGCACAAAAGAGCGGAGATGATGGCCAGTTATTGTTCATTCACATCTTAGTCATTGTTTTGCCAAAGTGACCAAAATAATAAGCCTGTTTCAAGGGAAGGTCTTTTAATATGTTGTGGGTTTTTTAAATCAGGTATATTTGTTTTATTCATTTATATAAAAGGAAATAAAGTGTATTTGAAATATTTATACTCTTACAGAAATTTTTTATTTTTTCATTTGAATCTCAGAATGTGTGGATGATACTACTATTCCAAACAGCAGTAATTTTGGTCAGAAGATAATGGTATGTATGTAACCTCCCTGTAAATAGGCCATAAATCATTGGCAGCCTAGTGGTGGTGGTGAGGTAGTTACATTTTGTAATTTGGGTGCCTGGTTAACAGTAGAAAAAAATTGGACATTTATGTTCAAGGTTGAATTTTTAAAATTATTTCATTAATGGGTAAGGGATCTGCTGTTCTTCTATTGGCACTTGTTCATACTAGTATGGTACAATTAATTTTTTTTCTTACCTCAATGAATTTGTTAGCCTCCTAACAAAAGCATTTTTAAGAAGTCATTTTCACTTTAAGAAACTGGAAAGCTTTTTACAATGAAATCAGGTATTCTGGTATTCTGTTAGACAATGGGAGTACAACATTTTCATTAATTCAAGTTGCATGATGCAGTATTACTTGGCGATTTATTAACAAAGAGAGTCTAGCCTAGGAACAAATTTTTATGAGTATCGAGACAGTTTGTCTTACTTCAGTGTTTCTATTTTAGTACATGTAGCAACATCAAAAATGTGAATATCTTCTTTCTTGAAGAGTATTTTCTGTTAAGTTCTTTCTATTAAGTGATTTTAATCACAAGCACTGTTAGTATTCTCACTAAAAGACAATATGTTGAGTTTGGGGTGTGTCTTTCCTGCCAACAGGTGTTTATACACGATGTGTCTGTCTCTTCCTATTTTGTCTTTTGTCTTCTAAGATCTAGTGTAGAAATTACCACAAGTTGCCAAGATTGTCCTTCTTATTGAACTTTACCCCTCGAATCCTGCACCTATTCAGGTAATCTGGAAGACATTTCCACTCTTAAAAAAAGAGGACATGTAGTCTTGTTGAAACAAGGTGTCATCGGGTATTTTTTAACTCTTTGTATTTCAAGAAGATATTTTAATCTCATACTTCAGAAGAATAGGGATGGTTTAAGTAGTAAACACTGGTGTCTATTTCAGATTAATAACTTTGCATTTTAGTATTTTTAACTGCTAGATATTAGTTAAAATTTGCTTTGTGTAGAGTAAAGATGACATTGTTTCAGTGTGGTTTTCAGTATCTTCCTTTGCCTGATAAGACTAGGATTACTCAAACCCCTTTGGAGATGCATTTCTTTTGCTGCCCCTTCTTGCTATCGCATTTGTGGTATTACAGGTTGGATAAATTTTTAGTGAAAGTGAAGGATGGAAATGCAGCTTTCCTATTCTTGGTAAATAAAACAAAAAAAATACACCAAAACTCAAACCAATCAAATTAATGTTTTCAAATAAAAAAAACCCAGACAGCACACTGGTGAAATATTTCAGGAAGGAGAACTATAGCACTTGAGGAGTGTACCTGGATATCATTTGGTAAAGATGTGTGTATGTGTGTTTCTGAGAGGGGAATGAAAGACACAGCAAGAAAGCCCTAGGTATAGTTTGAGCAAACACTGGAACATGGCCTGTGAAAAACGCAGCAAGGTATTTTTTGGCTGAGCATGGCTAAAGAAGCCTTATTATGGACTTCTCGGGTTCATTTCTTCCTTGTAGTGGTAGGCTTTTATACATTCTTTGTAAATACCCAAGGTTGAATCAAGATAATCTGCAGAGAGCAGCATCTCGCCTGTTTCTATTCAAGTGGTGAGTGGATGATGAAAACAGGTAAGCAGCTCAGGTCAAGTAGGTAGCAATGTGCATTTCTGTAAGCAGCATGTTTTTTTCTTTCTTGACTGACTTACAGCTGTAATGATATGTACTGTCCTGAAGATTATTTTGCTGTACTACCTAGTCATATTTCTTTGCTTTTCATTTATGTTTTATTATTTATATCAACCAGCTAAACCATGAATTTTCAACTGATCCATCAGTTTCCTTTCCTGGGCAGTTAAATACCAATATATGCTTTCTGTATAGAAACTGCTTCTCAGAGTTTGTGATCACATGCCACCAGATATACAGTGTGTCAGCTTATTTTGCAAAACTGATGCTTGCTTGCTGCTAAGAAAGTTTGCAATTCTTACATAAATTCATAAGCTTTAAAAAAATTCTGGTGCAACTCTTCCGGTTTTGTCAGACCTTTATTGTCCATGAATAGAGAGTCAGCTTAAAAATGAACTTTTATGGTCATAGAGCTCTGATAACAATTGGAGGACTCCTTGTTTGGGCAAATTAAAATCAGTATCGTGGGGGGAGGGGGAAGGTTGTTATTAAGGAATTGAACTTGTTTCCCTTATTCCTATGGATTCTTCTTAAGATTCTTCTTGAACTTCTTTCAGATGTAATTAGCATACACCCCCTCCCCCCTGCTCTTTTTTTTGTTGCACCTTTTTTTCAAGCTGTCATTCTGTCTAGGTCTGTTTCAGCCAGATTAGTTTTATGCCTCCATTATGTTTTTGTTCAGGTTGGAATTTATACAGTAACACACACATCACTTCAAACTATTTTCTATTGAAGTTCTATGTCAAAGTTATTTGATTTGATATGTTACCAAAAGTTTAGCAATACAGTGGATAGAGAATAAAATGAAACCATAGTTTCCTCCCTGCGTATGTTCTTACTGTTCTAATCACTTTGTGGAACAGAAAATAATTCTTCAATACAGTATCGGACCAACTTTCTCCATTGTATTATAAATTGAAATGTTCAAGTAGCCTTGAAATCTTAGCAATTTTGACATTACAGAGTTCTTAAGCTGGTGCTACAACTGTGTTTTATTCCTGTGTTTGTTATGAGTTAGGGAATCGTAAGGTTCTGTATCTGTGACTGTAGATGTACTGGGTACCATTCAGAACCGTGCTGCAGATAGAGTAAATGTAAGGATTAGGAAGAAATCTGAAAAGAAGGCAAAGAGATCAATAGAGCTGTTTGTCATCAGAAATATGAAAGGAACCCAGTATTTTCAAAACTTGCCATTCTTCTGTTTGAAAACTTCTCTGAGAGAGAGGTTTTCATAGCTGATGTGAGAGAGGTTCATGGGAGGGTCTGCTGATGAACCACCCCTTAATCTACATGATGCCACAAGGTGATACTTGGCTTTTAGGTTTCTTTTCTAAAAACCTCTAAGTTTCTGTAATCAAAATGAGAAAGTAAGAAAAAACAGTCGTGTTGCAAAATCAAATTTTAAAAGGCAAGAAATGCAGAATTAAAATTACCTGGGTGACTGTATTTTAGCTCCTTTGCACCTATGTGTTGTAAGAGAGAAAATGGCATGAATGTGTGCTCCTTCTTCCTTCCACCCCAAAGGATCTTGCTACTTTCAGTGCACAGGACATTGAGCAGTACTTACTAAGCAAGTTTTATTTATCTTTTCTTTATTATCTCAGTGCATGTCTGTCTGCCTTATGTACTGGACATTATTCTTTTCCTTGGGAACTTTTTACAGAAGTCATTAACTCAGTATACAACTGTTTCGCAAACACTGAATTTACCTTTACAACATCCTGCTAAATGAGGAGGTTTTCTTATTCCCATTTTGCGAATAGGGAACTAAGGCACAGAGAGCTGAAGGTAAAACATTTCCCTTTATTTAGGGAGCCCTGTTTGATGTCATAAAGGCTTTATTTCTTGGAGCACATAATACATGAAATCATCTGAAGTATTCAGGTGCTGTTTATATAGATTTCTGTGGCAGTTACAATTGTTTCTGTTTCTTTGTGAAACAGGCACCCAAGTACCATTTGGTCATCGTGGGGGATAGAAAAGCAGCAGTACATGCAGCTGAAAATAGTATGGTTTAAGGAACTTGTCACAGAGCAGGGATAGTGTCCGCTCCTCAAGGATGGCATTCAGTAGCCTTCATCATCAGCGTGTCCTGCTACTTCCCAGAGTTGCGCAGATCTTTCCACCCTACACAAAGGAGCCCTGCAGATACATTTCCTTCACTGCGTGATCCTGAATGACTGCCAGGGCAGTTCAGTACCTGTTGTTACAAAGCATGTGTAAAGGAGGGCCATGCTGAGGTTACTAAAATGGTGCTAATTCTGACTTTTTTTTATGCTTTTGAATACCAAAATATGAAATGTAAAGAACGTTTTTAAAACATAGTTTTCTGTTTGAAATAAGTTATAGACAAGTACTTGTTTATACAGTTTGATTTGTGAATATCTTCCTATGAAAAGGCAGTAACTTTTACTAGTCAGTTATTGTCTTTATTCAAAAATATTCATAATTAATATGACAGTAGGTTCATAGCGGATTAGTTCACTTTATCCAATGTCAGTTGAACTTCTGCTTATTTATTGAACGTACAATAAAGCTAAGGGGTAATACAGTATTTTTTTCAGTGGCAGATTTTGTAGCTTGTATATTTTTATGCTCAAGTTGGAGGAATTTATTAAGAATTTTGAGAAGGCATCAATTTGTATAGATATTACCTGAAGTTTAAAAAAGAAAACTTGGGATTGTGAGAAGGGAATAGGTACTGGTGGTAAGCCTTTGCTCGCCAGAACTATTAGGAAGTTCTTTTGCTAAACTCAGAACTATTCTTCAAAACCCCATTAAAAGCCCACCTGTCTGTGTTTTGTAAGAATAACAGAAATGTGTCAGGCTATGGTATCACAGTACAGAAATTGTTTGTAGATATGATTTGGCTCTTTTCCGAGGTCAAACCACAGTATTTGTTGACCTTCCTACTTAGGCTTGATACGCTGAAAATCTGGGCTGTTAAACTTGGGAGTCATATGATTGTCTAAATCCTTACTTCTCAGTCGCGATGTTCCAGAAAACAAGGCAGAGGCAATGCAATCAGGCTTAACAGTCCTCTTGCTTTTAACCATTTCTGAATTTCTGTTAGGGAAAGTATAGCTTTTAGGAAAATTACTAGCTTTTTAAAATTAGTTGGCATTATTAAGCACCTTTCGTCTGAAAACTGGCAACTAACTGCAAATATTTATTAAAAAATTAACTTTTTAGAAGATTTAGGCATCCAGCAAAACAGCAAAGTGACTTCTTATAATTACCATAGGCTTACAGTAACGCTTCTAGTAACTTAAAAGAATGTGTATCTTCATTTTTCACCAGTCATGCTTTTAAATTGGCAAGTCTGTTACAGAGAGAAAACTATACCTTATTTTATGGCAATTAGTATATCAATTTACTTCACGTTCTCAAAGTGCTTATTAATTTTAGCTCAAAATAGATCAAATGTACCACATGTGACTGCTGTATCATAATACTACTTATCTATTTTTAAATCTAAATGGACTCTGGGAAAGTACTTTGCAAACTTTTGGCTTCTATCGCAGAGCAGGTTTCCTATGTATTTCTGGGTAAAGTGCCTCCTAACGAGGTCCTGTATTATCCATTGGTCTTTCTGGCCGTGTTTCAAGGCTTTTATGTTTATTAATCAAAAAAACTGAAATAAACCTCAGGTGAATTGTGTAAATCCTTTTTCAAAATGAGCAAGCTGGGGAGACTCCATCATCTTCCTTTCACTCCTGAAAATGTTCTGATATTGCAAAGGAAAATGAGATGTATGCTGTAAGTCATGAGCTCAGAATTGTATTGTGGTATTTTGTTTTGTAAACATTTTCTCTGTGAACTTATATTTAACACCAAAGAAATAATTATTGCTTCTCTGTGTGTGTGTTATAAGCTTTTCAAAACGTATTAAGTGTCTCATTAAAAATATATTGACTAATGGAAAGCAAACAGTCTTCACCTCTCTTACTCCGTGATCATGGAGGAATGACTCAAAAGTTATGTACAAGTTAATATTTCTTTTGTAATGGTCAGTTGGGATCTCTTTATCTCCACTGCATGTGGTCCAAGTTAAACGTTAGGACTTTTCTAGCAGGATCTTGCCTCGCCAAATCACCACAGTCATGAAAATGAATAAAGTGACAGAATCTCCAAGGCAGTGAAGAATTTTAGTATTTTCTAGGTTGAAGGCAGCTGTAAAATAAGACATAAATCTAAGGAAAGCAGATGAAATGTTCCTGAACTAGTTGGTTTCATGGTTGCATCTGAGTATGCAGTTGTGTTGTACGCTAATTGTAGTTTGGCTTTTGAGTGTAGATCTGTGTAATTGCCGTTTGTAGTAATTCAGTCTGAGAGTTACAAAGGCAAAAATACCAACAACAAGCAGTGCCACAGAGATGATATCGGTATTTAAGAAAACATGATAAAGTAAGATTAATTATCTTTGCAGTCTGAACTGCATCATAATTTGGGATCCAAGGGAGTACCCTTAGGTGACAAACATTGACAAACACAATCCACAATAGACTGTGGATATTTTCATTGCTTAGCCTGTGAGCCAAGTGGCAGCAGTGCGATGTGCGTTTTCTGAAGTCACTCTTCATGCTGCAGTCTTGTCTCTGGCTGAAGAGATAAGCACCCCAAGGTCAGATTTTTTTTTTTTTTAAATTTCATATAAAGACATCAATATGTTAGTGATGCTGCAGCCACTAAGTTTTACAAGTTAAACATCTCAATCAGTATCTGTAGCAACATCAGATACAAATTAAGGAGGACAGCAGAACAGATTTAACAAACACTAGTGTTTGAGGCATTCTTCTTTCTCAGCATGCCCAAAGTGTATCTGTACTTTGGTATTCATATCCTGAGTCAGCTACTGCTAAGTCAGAAGTTGCTAAAATATTGAAGAATATTAAAGAAGTGGGTGTTTCGTCTTTCATTTATGCACAGTTGGCAGTCAGTAACTAAATTCAGTTTCATTTCAGTTTGAGAACTGAAATGAAAAGAGTTGAGATAATGAGATTGTGTTGAATCAGTTTTTGGCCTGTGACCTTCTAAAATTAATGTCTAAAACAGAATTAAGGGTGGAATTGTATATAGACATGGAATGTTGTCCTTTAAGTTTAAATGGCTGAAAAATTAGGGCAGTGAGGGGTTAGGCTTTCTTCGTCTTCTCCATGAACAGTAATAGGGCAGACCTCTTTTCATCTAGAAGGATTTTGCCTGCACATTGTACATCTCTCATTTTTTGTCTGATTCTGGTTTCTTTGCGTTTTTTTTTTTCTTAATGAGGCCATAGTTGGCACTTGACTTTTTTTTTTTTTTTAACATGAGAGAATAAAACTATTCTAATTGTTTGGGAAAATACGGTGAAGATGCCTTTCTGTGCTCTATACCTTACACTCAAACTCAGGTTTTGCCTTCACTCACAGTAGTTGTTTCAGATGCAGAGCCCTAATGCAGTCTTGCGTCAGGACTCAATTCCNATTCTGGTGAATTCTAATATTGTACGTACCCTGTGTTTGTATCATAGTTGTTCCTGAAGTGGATGCTTAATGGCAGAGAATAGGAAAATATCTTAATTTTAAGCTGTGTATTAACAGCACACTAATTATTCGTAAGCAAAGAAGGCGGCATAGTTTCCTTTATCTTCCGTATTTCAGCCTGTTGCATCACTAATTAATCTCAAGGTTGCTGGTGTAAATATTACTATCATATCTTTAAAGCATCTATTTCACTCTTTTGAATCAACATATTTTCTTAGGAGGCCCTAACCTGGGGTTTATTTGACTTAGGACAAAAATCATACCTTATTAACTGTGGCTTTTGTTTCTGTATACTTTTTATTCTCTTAATCTGTAATATGTCAGCCAATTTAAATTGTTTTCTGTCAGAAGTCTGACGTTAATCTTTTTTCTTGGCTGATGCAAGAAAAAAAAAATTTAACAACAGTGTTTGAACTTAAGGATGCCAATTTAAGCATATGAAACACTAAAATAAATCTTATTTTTAATTTAACAAAAACCAGTCAATTTTATTTGAAATTGTTTCCATATTTAAGCCTTAGTTTTATATTAAATTTCAGGCTACCAATTATTTTTAGACTACACTTATAAATTAATGACAACAGATGGAATGTATGATTAGAAATTTTGGCATATTCAGCAGTCAGGCTGAACTGAAAAATATTTGAATGTGTAATATGTGGAACAAAATCATATCAGAGCACTATTTGATTGCAAAACCGAGGGTAGGAAAGGATGCTTTGAAGAAAGGCAGAGAGAACATCTGAGCATGGCCCCACTGCACACTGTACAGGATGTGGGTATGTGGCCTCTTGTCTTCCAAATAGCTGTGTCCCTGTCGGGTGTCTGTATAGTTGTATCTCTAGATGTGAATTTACTCCTTTAAGGGAGTGAAACAAATAATTTCAATAAAAACTGTCCAAATGAGAGGGAGGGAGAGAGAGATTCTGGTTTTCAAAAACACTGCATAACATATATTCATATAATGATGTTCATATATGATGTTCAGAATTAAAATATTTACTGAGAAATGGGTTGCTTTTTTTTTAATAGTATTGAGAAGAATTTGTCTTTGTAGACAAGCAGAAGATTTAAAGGTTCACGCTGAATTTTTTGCCCTGCTATTTTCATATCTATTCTAGGTGGCTGCCAGAATTTTGTTATCAGGGTTGTTAGTTACAGTTTTGTTTGGAGTTCTACTGGAAGTATGCTTTTCTTACCTGTCTTCCTTGAGCTGGTTGCTCTAAGTAGAACAAAATTTGTACCCGGGATATCAGCTTTTCTTTTCTTTTTCTTGGGGTGAGTATATACATACCCATTTTTCCTTAGAGGAAGGAAGGAAGAGAAACTTTGTGTTTCAGCGTGAATGGCTATGAGGCTGCGAGCTGTCCAGCAAAGTATAAAGCTTTGATGTTCTAGCTGAAGTTGTTGTAATTAAGGCATAAGAGAAACTGATTTTAGGTTAGATTTATAAATCTTTTTTGTGTAGGCTGGGTAGAGTGTTAGGAAGGAACTCAATAAGCTACATCCAAATGAATGCGTGTGAAGCAAGCATAAGAGAAGGTGGAAGCAAATTTGGTATCCTGTATTTGCTTTTGGACAATTTGCCAAGTCTGCTTTGTTAATTCTGTGGAATAACAGACTGATGAACTATATACAATTTTAAATGCTACAGTCTTGTGGAGGGTGGTGATGAACATTAATGAGGTGCTTTTAATAAAGACTGTTCTTGAATCTGAACTAGTGGTGTAGCTTTTCAGTTACAAGAGTAGAGTACGCTGCTCTGTTCCTGGAGTTCATGAGTTGGGTTATCCTACACAGAACGAGGAGATAAGATACCTTCAGAGCTTGACATCCATATGGTATATTTTTACTGGGTTTGGAATACTCTTCTCCACAGGGGCTGGTGCTGCACACAGACTAGTCCAATTGCTGGTGGACGTAATTTAGAGTTACTGAAGCAGTCATCATTAATGGAGTAAGGACTACTATTGTATTTAATCTGCTCTTAATTAGCTCATGGACAGAGGTCTTAATGAACATATTCCTGAAGATAATAAGGAGGGTACAGAGATGTAGTTAATCCAGTGACAAGTGAATCTCCAGAAAGAAAAAGTGAGCAGGTTATAAACTGTTAGCAAAATCCAGATGAGTAATGAATCTTCTAGTGCTGCTTTTAACTAAAGAGCAGCACGACTTGAGTTAGTTCAAATAATTTCCTTCATGATTGCTTCCTGCCCACTTCCTCCGCTCTCTTTCTACCCATCTTTTCATATGTGGATTTTAGCCCCGCAACATCCTTAGCGCCTTGTTAGGTTCAGAATTGGATCATTAAGGACTAAAGTAATATGTTCCCATTTTGATGTGTTTTCCAGGACCTATCTGTTCATTCTATCCTCTGAAAAGTTCTGTAAGAAACTGTATTCAGTGTGCCAAAGTAGTATTTTACTTCAGTGGATATAGTAGGGGTTGCGTAAATTTAAGGCGTACCTGAAAAGGTAATTCCAATGTAGATTTCAAACTGAGTAGAACTTATAATCGCATTCAACGTGGAGTCCCAAAAGCCATTCATCTTCAGAACTTGGCCATGTTTGATATCCTGAATGCCCAACAAACCCTCTGGGAACCATGCGGAATTGCATTAGACAGCATATTAATGTTGTTAACCTTTCACAACTTTTGAGAAAAATTAGGTACCAGCAGTGTTTTCAAAAATTACAGTAATACATCGTTTGCCTTATTTGGCTGATAAATCAGTTGATATTTTTTTCTGAAAGTGTCGTCTTTACAGAGGCAAAGGAATGGAAATGTCAAAGTAGGTTACCTAATAATACATAAGCAGTCCTTTTCACTTCAGATAAGTATTCATCTGGGCTTTCATTTCTGTGTAATTTAAATATTGGTTTCTTTCTATCATATAAGAAAGGGGAGGGGAGGGCTCAGTAATTGCAATTACTAAGTTCATCATTTTGATATTTCACTTAAACGGGATGCTGTGGGTTCCCCCTGCCCGCCCCCCTCTTCTCCCCCAGAGTGGAGGAAGGTGGATCTTATAGTGGAAATAAGTTTAAAAATTCACCCAATGTATTGCAACTGGTACCACATTTTGGCAGTTTTCTTGGATAGAGTTTAACTTGAGAGGAATTGGAAGAAAACCAGAATCTTCCCACATGCCATGTGACTCCCAGAAATAACAACTCTGTGTTGAGGTTGTTAGGAAAAGTTATGAGCATCTGAGAGCAGCTCTAAGTGAAACATGTTTGTTCTTCCAGGAGAAAGAAAAAAGCCTCTGGCTAGTTACAAAATTTTAGGCATTTTTCTCAAAATGGTTCAAGTAAATTGAGAAAATAAATTCAAGAGATAGTGTGTCTTCCAGCTCTGCCAAATTAGAGGGGGTTTTGCTTCCCAGAAATTAGAAGGACCCTCATGATGCTGTCATAAGGTAGACTTTACCTATTCAAAATAGGAATATACAAAACTTTTTTTTTTAGTAGTAATCTTGAATAGGATGCCTATATCACTGCAAGATTAACGATAACAGTCCCAGTTATTAGGGGGGATCCCCCCAAGTAGTAAAGGCCTGTGTGGGCAAATTCTGTTTTCCCTGAGTGCAGTCTGCAGTGGAGGTGTGTGGTGAAGCTGTCAGTTATTTCAGACATGCACATTTCTGTGACTCCAGACTTTTTGGCAGAGATCTCTCATTGAAGGATGAAAATATTTGGACGTTTGTCATTTGTCACAATTCTCAAATTCTGACCTGCGTAGGTTTCCTGTGTGCGGTTTGGGGTGGGTTTTCTTTGCAAGAGTTCTGATGAGGACAAATCAAAAGAAATACCAGTGGCGTCTCTCAAAACCAAACAAAAACCTGTCTTTGAACAGTTATTTGTTTTTCTTAGCTTGCTTTCATACATACAGTCATCACCTAATAAGCCTAAGCAATTTACAGGTAATCTGTGGAAGGTCAGAGCAAGACTCTGAAAGCTCTTTGCCTGGGAATTGTTAGCTCCTGGGTCTCTGACAGCTATTTCTTATCGGGTGGGTCTCTTGGCTTTTGAGACTAAGGTGAGAATGGAGTTAAAGGTGTGTATGTGTTGAGATGACTTACATATCCCGAACATTTAATTTCTGTAAATACCAGAAATAGAAACCAGTGGAAAGAAAATTGGAGAGTGAACTTTGATAGTTAATATTGTTTAGTATCAAATGCATTGGATCTATGCTGCAAAAATTTCATTACCTGTTAGAGTGTTCATTAGCTCAGTAGGCAAAGGGAAAGATAACTGCGTGGTCAAATTTTGCTTGAATACGAGTTTGGGGAATTCTTTGGATAACAGTGGTATAGGAGAGTCTTGCCATATCCTTGTTGAGGAGAATATGGGGTTGAGTGTCAGTGCTTTGAGGTGACCTGCTGTGAGAAGCTGCTCTTCGTGGCATTTCACAGCATGAAATACAGTGATTTTTCAGGATGCATTTTTAATTAATGTTTGCTCCTATTTCTCTTTAAAGCAAATTAAAGATAAATACAGTTACAACTAATGGATGTTTTTGTATCTAATTAAAAAATAACTTCAAGAATATTTGCTGCCAGTTTACCTGTCAGTTAAAAGTTTATATTACATTTAAGAAAAGAAATATTTTAAAATCAATTTACATATTATTGAACTGTGGAAAAGTTCGTTCTTTGTGCAATCTAATAGAGCGAGCTATAGTAGAGCTAGCCAGCATAATGAGAACCTGCTTATTAGAAAGATAATCTGATTCTTAAACAAAACGCAGAATTGTCAAACTTCTTGGAATAAAGATGTTATGTATTATCAAGCACTGATTCTGCACTAAAAATAATCAAAATTTGTATGTTCAGCACAGCTTGTAACTTATTGCCTGTAAGCTGGTGAAGGACATTAATAGTTTCTTTTGATCTTAGTAAAAAAAATAATCTTTGATCATTCTGCTTTGAGAGTGAAAATGCAATTGCAAGGTTGTGGCTGCTTCAGGATACAGTATTAAGGAATTGTATCTTTTCTCTGCTGTCATTCATACTGCTTGCTGAGCTGACATGCCATGTGAATTGTTTGATTTTGTTCAGAGAATTGCAAGTAATGGTGTATTTTATCCATACTTTCTTCTAAAGCTTTTCTCAGAGTTCTGTGTTGTGAACAAAGACATTTATATAGCAACCTTTAGAATTTTGTTTTATGAATTCTTAATTATTATTCTTAAAATTGTCTTTCCTTGTATTAATAAATATCAAGTGAAACAGTGTCTTGGCAAGTTTACGTTAAGAAAAAGCAAGAAAAGAAACAGCTATGCATTTAATCTTGTAATGTTTCTCTCCTGGAAAGTGCTTTCTGCTTTCCTGTGCTTTAAACAAATATTAGAATAAATTAAATAAATTTGTAGTCATGTATTTCTCTCATTCTTAGTAAGCGTGAGAGTGAAAGATAGATCTTCTGACCATTCTGTCTACTGGCAATTGCATCTTGCAATAAAAAGTTCTCTCAATTTCAAGATACCCGTCTGAGCTTTAGTTGTTTTGGCCTTTATTGTAAAGTAATGCTTGGGAATGCCAGAAGATGCTATGGACTGAGAAGTAAAGTGCCTGTTTGCTTACCGGTAGCTGGAAAACACATTTCATAAATAGCAAAAGGGAAATGTTTCATTTTAAGTTTTTTTTTTTTTTAACTTGGTAAATGATGTCTGTTATATCCAAATGCAAATACTATTTAAGAATATATCCAGACTGCTAATAAATAAATTCACCTTACATGAAACAAACTGGATATAAATTATAATTTATAAGTGAAAACCCATCACAGATAGGGAACAAAATAAGATCTGTGCCCTTTGCTGCTACCTGCTACTAGGAAAAATAGCCAGTAATTAGAAAGTTGGTGTGTGAATTATTTCTCCTCTAAAAAACCTAAGATATTTAGTTGTGTTTATACAAGATGTTACAGATGAATGACTGAATACTTCTAAAACTTACTGTTCGGTATTACAGTTTTCATACCTCACACTTGTTTGGTCTTAGGCCAGCAGATGGCATTTGTTACTCCATTTAAGTGCAGACTAACATAAATTCTGTAAACCCAGTGTAATTAACTTCAGTATATAGAGAAATCCAGTTGTCTGAGCTGTACTTCTGATGCCTCTGCATTAATGCAAGTTCCTTTAATGGGGATACTGCTTTCTTAGCACAATGTGTATTAGGAGCATTTAACAAACTTTGACATATCCTCTTACGCATTCTACAGCCTCTTGTCTCAGGGCCAGCAGCATCCCTTCTACTTTTCAGGGATTTAATGCCAATTTTCCACTCTAGCTGCTGTGAGGGATGGTGCTAGATCTCTACTAATTCAGTCTTTCCCCTGTTTTGTAGAATATCTGAAGCTGAGCAGGCTGGTAGGAGTGGAGGGACCAGTACACTCCAGGGCAGTCTGTAGTCTGGCAGTAAGGCGCAGGAATACAGGATCTGTTCCTAATACAAGCAGAGGCGCGCACATCTCCGCATCACATGACCAAATGTTTTGTACTTTAGACCTTACTTTATGAAAGCCACTACTGTATTCTGATTTGCACTCTGCAGTCTTTCATTCTATGAAGAAGCACTATGCCTTCTGATGAAGTAACTTTGGTTTTGCTTGCTTGCTTAGTTGGATGTTTTCCTAATTGAACTTAAATGTCACATAATCAGGGAACACTCTAGTTTTAGAGGAAAACAAAAAAAGTATTAATTTAAAATATTTAGCTCAAAGTAGAGTCAGTTGTTTTTGTTTTGGTTTGGTTTTTTTCCTCTAGGGAATGTGCTGATGATTTAAAATGCAGACAGGCTTCCTGAAAGAGGTACTAAAATGATTCTAGTTACTCTAGTATTTATCATTCTGGTCTTTTGCTGTACAATACAGAATCTGATTGTAGAGTGTAGCTACTACTATAGTAAAGAATTTTTATCTCCAAGACTTTAGTTTTAGTGAGCATTTTACTACTGTCCCTTCTCTCACTTCCTCCCATTATCCCATATCAAGAACTAGCTCGAAGCATGATCCCAGATCTCTTGGGTTTAATTATCATCTGTTATGTGAGGCACTCTTGACTCAGGACACCTAATGCTTTATTTGTCCTGAGCAGTGGTTTTCAAATGTAAATGTGCCTCTTATGGGGCAGTTTCTTAATATAACTGAGTGGCTAAACCAAGGAAGGGTAGACCAAACCTGCAGATTCTAGAAAAAGTAGAGCTCGGCAGCCTGAAGCTTTCTGTAGCCAAGATCCCCTCCACAGCAGCTGCTTACCTGCAGGAGCCTTTACTGTTTCTGTGAGAGAGACAGATCTTCAGTGTTGTTGTTCTGATGGGAGATCGGCCAGAATTCAAGCAGGTAGCTTCTCCTTTAACCCAGTCAGATATTGAGCAAAACGTCCAAGTTTTTAGTATGTTTCTTCTAATTCAGGAGCTTCATCGTATTTTGATGGATAACCTATTAATGCTCAGCATTAATCAACAGTATATTTTGTTGTAAATTAAATGGGCTAAAACTTTGTCTGCTGTTAGTTTTTTCAGAGAGACGGAGTTACTGAGGTCATATGCTAAATTTCTTCAAAATTTAACCTTGAATTTTAATTTAAATAAATCCATACACTTATTTTTTCTAGACCTCATTTGTCCAAAAGCAAGAGCATCTTACTTAGTCTTGGCAGGCAACTATTTTATGCAAGTATAACAAAAGCCACTCTACACAGGTCTTACGGTACTGCCTCTTTTGCTGAAAAGTAACAGGGTTTGTACAAAACAACTGATTGTATGTCAAACTGTCTTAAATAGTGCTATGAAGTAACTATGGAGGGTTGAGTAGCTTATGATCTGGAGGGGCATGGACCAAGCAGATTGCTAGAAGTACTTTCAGAAGATTTCTTGTACTTATGTGAAAGCAGCTTTTTCAAAGATGGATCGTCACTAAACTTTGTTTTATTGTGGAGCTATTGTGTAAACTTTACTCACATTCTCAAAAACCTGTCTTGCAATGTGACAATCCAGACCGTAAGCACCAGCGCGCACATCATCTTCAAGGAAGCTGTAAGAAAAGCAAGGAGGAAGGAGCCGTGTTGGAAAGGAGAGGAACCCAGTTCTCTTCAGCGAGTTGGACAGCTTTGTGGAAGATTTGGCTTGTAATGAAAGAGTTCTCTGTCCCCTTCTTCTCAACACTAGATTTGGGTCTATGACTACAAGCTATTTGACTTCAAAATAACCAGACACATTGATAGAAATGAGGAAACTTGATCTACTGCCATGGTATGTGTACATGGAAAATCACATCGTCTTCGATGATGACTTTGTCAAATTTTGACAAGAAAACTGATGGGAAGAGTGAGAGCTTTCAGCTCGCGTATGAAGAATGAGATGCTGAATACAAGGAGGGTTTGACTTTTTTTTCCCTTCTCTATGTTCTTAGGCTTTTTTTTAGTCCTTTTTTATCATTATGGGTAAAGAATAAACAACGCTGTTGGACCATGCAAGCCTTAATTTATGCTTCCTGATGAGAGCTGAAGGTATTAGATGTCTGCTGCAATTAAGCTTGTGTACAGTAGATGCCGGTAGAGGTCTACTGAGTCAAAATAGAAATATGACCAGCATTTCCATAGCAACAACTTCCTCTTGGCAGTCCTATTTATAGAAGTGCTGCAGTCCCAGCCTTAGTACTGCTCTCAGAGGGGCTCCGTAGTAAGGGTTAACCTTTTTAGAAAAAAAATGTACATTTAAATGTACACTAAGACCCCATGGGTTTACTTTCTTATGTTTTATTAACCAGTGAAGTTACTGGTTATGTTTATTTTGTTTATATACATTTTGAAGAATCTTTGTTTCAAAATGGAAAGCCATTAAATCTGTAAGATATTAGCAAATACTGCTCTTCCTTCCGTGTGTTTAAGAAGAAATGCTAGCTAGTGGTATAGTGCTGGATGGACAGTGAAAATCAAAATATGTCTGCTTTTTCAACAAGCCTTTTTCTGCCTCTATTTCTGCCCATAATTCTTTTTGAAATATGCATGCCTGGCAAGACTCAAAATGGATTGTGTTTAATTATGTAATTTCTGATGAAAATGTTCTTTTATTTTTTAGTTATGAAATGGCTATCCGTATACTTTGTTTTACGTCCCTTTCTCTCAAGCTTTATATAACAACTAGAAAAATGTATTTCCTCAGGCTTATAGCACAGAATGCTCTAGGTTCTTTAGTATATATTTTTTTTAACAAATTTTAGAGTTATTAAATGCTTATAAACATTTGTATTTTATAATTCAAAATTAGACAGTTAAATTATTTTCTTAAATGTGTTGGCTGCAGCTTTCAACTTATAAATATTTTATTGGTCAGTAAGACACCTGCTAAATTCAGCAAGATCCTCGAGCTCTTAAAAATGGAGGAACCCTCACTAACACTTTGTATCAAATAATTGCTCGCTCCTTTTGTAACAAATAATAAATACTAAAGTTGGACTTCCATTGTTGGAATAACTGATGCATAAAGGAAAAGATGTGCTTTATCAAGCCATCAGTTTTTAAAGAAAATAAACAAACTGCCTTTACCTCTAGATAAAAGTTCTTTATTATTCATTTATAAGGTTTCTTTAAGTTATTTTTCCATAGATTACAAACAAAATGAATATGCAGGAAATGTCACAGTACGTCTTTTTTACTTGTGGATGAAGGCCAGTGGTGAAAAGGAGAAATGCTAATTTTAAATATTTAAAATAAGAAGAGAAGTAGAACATGCATAAACAGGCAGATTGAGACTCAGCTTTGCAGGTAACCAGGAAAATATTAGGTTTCAAGATTTGGAATTAAGACCTAGATTTTAGTTAACTGTCGGTGATCTGAAATTTATTTTGCATCATGGATCCATTTTTCAAGGTCCTGTCAAGGAATACAGTTAATTGTCTTAAAAACTCCTGTATGCCTTTGATTGCAAGAAATTCATGGTTAACCTTCATCAAACACTAGAGAAGACACGCCCAGTTTTGACATAGTGTGAGAGAATTTCAGATCTGTGTATGAAACTAAGAAGTATGGCATTAGACCCTAGAAGTAAAATAAACCCATTTCAAAGGTATATAGGTATGCTTTAGTTTTTAATGTTTTTCTATTTTGTACTTCTTTCAAATTCAGGAATTTCATGGTAACTTTACTTGGGAGACATTTTAAATATTTTAAAATGATAATGTGTGCATTTGTCTGTATTCAGTTAAAGCAGGACTGTACCAATCATGCCGTTACTCAGTGTTTTTCAGGGAAAGGAGGGTGCTCTCTTTCTTAATTCTTAATTTTTAAGGCTTGACTGGTAGGGTGGAATTGCTTCTTAGAAATTGGGAGATGATATTTTAGCAGAGATTATTAAAAAGAAGTTGTCCATGTAGCTACATTATTCCTGATTCTTTTTCAGCAAGAAGCTGAAAGAGTCTGTGGCTGGGTGGTAGTGCTGTTTGTTGTTACCTATGGTTGAGAGAGATACAGTGCGCATCAGCTGCTGGGAAATGCACGCAAGGTTATGGGTTGGCCATCAGGGAAAGTATAAATGGTTTTGTTGCCTTTATCAGATTAGAGGACCACAGTGTTAGCCCTTTTCCATGGCTGTCATCATTATGTTGTTTTTTATAAATTTGTGGGAGAGTACCTTAAACATTTTTACTGAAATATTATTTATCAAAATACTGTAACTTACACATGTAATGTTCCCATTCATAGCTGAATCTCTTACCCGCCTCTCTGGGTGTTCTAATGTGTTTTAAAATATTGCCAAGATTTAGTGGCTAGAATTTAGTGAAAATTAAAATTACTGCCTAAAGGAAATTCTTAACGTTTCGGTGTTGACTTTGGCTGCAAGAAGTTGGAGCTTCGTTATCTCTTGTAGAACAGAAATTTTAGAAACCAGTGAGAAACATTGAAGCAACTCTCTTTTACATTTTTCTCTGTAACACTTTCCTTAAGTTGTATGCCTAGCCGGTTTGAACTGAATGTGTTTGGGAGCGCTTTGGAAGAGATGGAGCTCTGCGGGTAAAGGGAACCACCGCATCGACACTCAGCCCGCGTGCCAGTGTTGCTCGGTCAGGCACCGGGGCTGTGAGCTCCCTGGCATACACCAGGTAGCACATACACTGTGTAGCCTGGGCAGCTTGGGTTTATTTTGCAATAAATACGAACAAAGAGTGGATTTTCAACACTTCCCCAGCTGTAGAAACTAATAGGAGACGTGGATGGCAACTGGCTAGTCTTAATGCCTTCAAACATTAATTGTTTTAGATAACTGACCTGAAGTGGGCCTTTTTTTGTAACAGAAAGGTTTCCTAGGCCACAGAGACTGTCTGTAGAGTAAAAGTTATTCAGTGAAAGTTAAATGAACCTAATCAGGCTTGATATTATATGGGTCATACCTGTACACAGTTTGACACACACCTGACACACGCCTTGAGTGGGTAGAACATCTGGATGTTTGTGGTCTGGCTGGAGCACAGCCAGCTTTTGCTCTTTTGGGAGGGCATACGAGCTTAACCACAAGCACTACACAGCTTTAGGTCACAGCTGGCTCAGGTTCTTCTTCCAGCTTGGAGCATGCGTAAGATGACCTCAAGTCTGCTTGCACATGCCTGTATAAACATTTAATTGTATTTAAAAATTTACAAACTGTTCTAAGGAAAAGCGGTGCTGGCTAGCAAGTGGAAATCCTAAGACGAGCAGAGTCACAGAATTTTGCCTTCGATAAAGCACCATCCATCGCTGATTACCGAGCTTTTCGGCAGTAAAATACTACGTCGGAGCTTGTGGACTCTGCGCTTCATATATAACATGTAAAATACTTGTTGTGGATAAATTAACGTTGCATTGATTTGGAAGATTAGTATGTCAATAAGATGAAAGATGAGGTAAAAGGAAATGGGAGATTCTACGTTTAAAAATGATGGACTTCATTTGAAGACATTGAAGTCTACGTGGGATATGGGCTTCACAAACAGTCAGCGTGGTAGTATCATAGGGCAATGCCAAAAATTTCTGAGATTAGGAAAGTGTATTGCTATGTGTGTATAAATATGACCACTACTTCTGTTTCATGTTTTCCGTGTGGAGAAGAACAACTATAACAGAATTTGCTGGCAGTAGTTTGTAAAATTCTGGCAAATCCAAGTTTTCTCTTAGGATATCTTTTAATAATCCCTTTTTGATAACCTGTTTTCGCTTAAACCAGTTCACTTCTGTGGTCTTGGAGGGTGGATATTTCTGCTTCCTATTTCTGGCACCTAATGCAAGTGTCCAGGTTAGTCACTTGGGTGCATTCAAAGCTCTGAATTTTGGTGGGCAGAGTTGGTCTCTGGCAGTTCCTGCGTCTCTCCATTGACTCTAGAGGGTTGGTGGACTCTAACTTATGTAATGTGATGTGAATTCTGTAAATGACCCTTTCTGTGATCAGGGAAGCTAAATGGTTTAGCTGAAGACTTGTGTGAAAGATAAGACGACAGTAGTGTAAAGCCTCAGAACCGTGGGGGAGGAGAGAGACAAGATCAGCACACCCTCATACCACGTGGCTTTGTTTACTGGAGAAAACAGCCAAGGTCAGAGAAAATAATAGTCGCTTGGAAGGATTCCCTAGATGCCCAGAGGCTTGCGGTGAGCTACAAGGGAGCGCAGCTGTACAATTCCAGAGGGGCTATTCCAGCCCCGGAAGGTTCACCAGGCAGGGAAATAAGCATCTTGTTGTTGTCTAAGTATTTCTTACACCGCTGTATGGAAGGTGGCATAGCATTACTCTATCGTAAAGTGTTTGGTTATATATGGCACATAATATACCCACTCTGCCTATTTGTGACCCCTGATAAGGTAAACTGATCCCCATGTTCTTCACTAGCTCTTGTTTCTGTCGGCAGAGCCTTGAACCGACAGGGTGTCGTGGAAGTCAGCATTGACCCTGCAACAAAGCAGGTAAAAGGCTGGAAGGTGTAAGGTGGAAAAGGACCTGTAATGGGATCCAGGGAAGGTTGTAGCGCCTGACCCTGACCGGGGAGAGCTGCCTGATCACCAAGAAGATAGCAGGTGCTCATCCAGATTTGCAAACTGGTGTGTAAAATCTAAGTGTTTAGACATTTGGTTTCAAATTTTGAACAGGTGCTGGAGAAAGAAATTACATTTCCAGAGTATATCTGGAGCCTGAAAGCAAAGGGCGTTTCTGTGTTTTGTGTAGAGTCCAGAAATTTAAACTGGTGCGTTGACTGAGGCCGATTACAACAGCTCTGGCAGTGCCCGTTAGGAGGAATGTAGCAAAATCTGTAAAGTCTGTCCCTCGGCATTTTTTATTGTTTTGTCATTATCATAGGTGGTTTGTCATCATGGGTTTTTTTCTGAAGCACAGAGCTGTTATGAAATAGTTATGTAATGTCCAAGGATGGATATCTGCTGACATTTGAAAACTATTCAGTGAGAAGTATGGTGGTGAAAAATGAGAGGTATGTCTTTAACACGTGTTGACTGTAAGACAGGAGACAGATTGTGGAGAAGTTATTTCAATCTTTCTTAAGAATAGCCTAAATTTTTAAGAAGCCACATCTTACATGTGCAGAGGGATATACTGGGAAACCTGCCTAATGTATGTGTTTCCATTTTCACAAAAATGAATATTTAGTATTACCATTGTAAGCATGCAAAACTACATAGTTTGCAAATTAATATAACTTAATGTTAAATACAGCTTTCCATTTATTTGCCCTACGTTCTGCGTGTTAAGAATGATGCCTTCAAGACTTACTCTACAGTTGAAAATACTCGAATTTCTTGTGAACGAAAAAAATTTGTTACGCAATTCCAGGAGACTTGCATGCAAACCCTTTACATAAGCAATGTCAGGAGCTGGTGACCGTGACTTTGTGACTCTCCTTCCAGCTGCCTTTAGGGCTGGGAGAGTGAGCACGCTGCTAGATAGGGATCTGCCAACGCTGGTCTTTCTGGTACTTTATTGCTGAAAAAGTTAAATGCATTTGGTTCATTCTTGGGAGGAGGTAGAACCCAGTTTGGATAAGTATAATGCAGTCGTGTTTATATGTACTTTAGAATTCAACTTCTTCAGTCTGATTTTTCTCAGAGGAGGAGAAGAATACTCCCCCCCCCCCCCCCCCCCCA
>WAAD01004802.1:100675-130151 GCA_013389945.1 Fregata magnificens
CCCCCCCCAATAAAATGATAGTTTCCTCAGTAATTTTTGCCAGTAACCTCCTTGCTTAGAAAGTTTAATTGAAAACATGAGATTACTGATTAGATTACAGCTGGTTATGCTTGCTATGATGATGGTAGTACTCCATCTTAATAACAGGGGAAGAACTGCAGAATAGTCACTTTTCTTTTTTCACACATGGTTGTGGTAAAAAAAAATATATCTGCCTTCTGATCTTTACTTCTGAACAAGTTGTTTGTAGTATTTTAACATAAAATGTATATTTAAAAATAAAACGTGATGCATTAAAAAGCTGTGAAAACATATGCTAGAGCAATTATGGCAATTCTTTTTACAAAAAACATTTTCCGATTGACATGAAAGGAGACTTTCAGCAGTATAAACCAGTACATTATAGAGCTTTTCTTAACAGGAAGTAGAAGAGAGTAGTGGTTAGAAAACACTGCATACAGGAAGCTTGACACATGCATAGCTCTTAGTGGCTCTGGGTTGTCCAGCTCCTTTCAGATATCTTCTCTTTTGCTTTTGTAAAAGTCACCGATGTGTATAGATGGCAGCTCCGAAGGAGGTACCTTGTAACCAGTGCACAGGGACAGCCACAGCGCTGCAGAGGCTGGAAGGTTTTGCTAATCGCCTTTTCCATAGGCATTCAAAGAGTGGTGCGCATGAACAGAGAGCGGCTCTGGAAAATGAGAGCCAACATTGCTCTGAACTTGCTGTCCTATGGGACAAATCAAGTAAGTAGGGGGTTTGTTTGTTTTATAGATATTTGCTCTTCAGTCTGCCTAGCAAGTGAAGAACTTGGATATTTGTAATCGAATACAAACACTGATCTGTGATACACTCTGGGGGCAATTTTACATTTCATTAGCTAAAGTTATTAATTTGAAGAACAGCATATTGCATCAGGCAGGGGGAGGTGGGAAGCTGGTTCATGGACTGGTGGCTGGCGAGAGAATTTATCCCTCGTTCCTTCTTTTCTCTTAAAGCACAGGTGACTTGTTTTGGCAAGCCCCCACCCCATTTCTTACTTCTAAATTACTTCCTCTATTTTCAAATTAAATCAGCTAGTTCAGCAGAAATAGAAAACTCATTAAAGATTGTCGTGTTTAAACTTTGGAATAGGCAGGTATTGCTGCACAGATTAAACTTCTGATTATAGGGCTCTTTCTCATTCGTTGTTTTATTTTAAGGGATATATACATCAGAACACTCTATACAGTGGTAAACAGTATAAAATTGTGTTTGGTTTTACCTATTATGTATTAATTTAGTGTGGGAATTTCTTAATTAATGAACAGTTTACAGCATTATTTGTATGGATTAAAACTTCTCATGATTGCATTTTGGGTAATAAAAGTGAGAGATTTAAAAAAAAATCACAATTTAAGTAAACTGATATTTCATTTCCATTTTTTTTTCTTTTAAAGCCATGCATTATTTTGCAAAGCAATTATTGTCTCTGTGGTTAAATACTCAGTTTAAAATGTTACAATATGGTAATTGATGATAATTTTGTTCCAGATTTCAGTTTCATTGATGGATTTGAGATAGCACAATTATTTCAGTTGAAAATAGGCCTTATTGGAAATGCTTAGCGTCACAGTGTTACCATGAAGAAAATTAATGTTTACACATCTCCCTGCTTGCAATTTAAAATATTACATGAGTAGGGAGTGAATCTGCTCTCAGAGGATAAGCAGTAAACATGGAAACAAAAAGGTGTTAATGCATTGACCTAAAATAGATTAAATCTAGGTCTCCGGAATGAGATGAGTTTAGTTTTGTTGGGAAGATAAATGATGAAAGTGCATAAATTCTGAGCTTCCACTTCTCCAAAATATTTTCAGCTTGGTAAAAATAGACGCGTACTTGTGTTTATGTAGAAGCTCTTTTTTATGTAAGTAGCTATTTGAAAAAAATAACACTGAAGCATTTTTGTTTATATAACATGAGGAAAAAATGGTATTGACCTACTGACACTTACAAATTGTGACCTGTTTGTGTACAAGTCTCTACTATTTTTTTCCCCTCTATTTAAGGCAGGCTTCCTTGTATGACATGCTTGATGAGGAAGTGGACTGTCGTGTCTCTTGATGATAAACATGGTGAAAATGGCTGTTCCACGAATGCTTTTTTAAGTCATAATTAAGCACAGTGGTTGCATGCAATTTTTCTGCGCCAAAGTGACTGAGCTAGTAGCTGAATGGTGGTTGATTATGTAGCTTTGGTTTCGGGGTGAAATTCTGGATCTTTATCCTGAACCTTTAGTCTCAATTTGTAGATTATTTTTAAAAAATAATAAATGAAAATAGTGTAGGTAGACATGGACTAAGTCAACGTTTCAAGATTCTCATTTCACTATCACTGTAGCTGAAGGGAGTGATAGAGAAGATAAGGAGTACAGTAGAGGGACTATTTCTGTCTACTACTGACTCCTAATTATATCTTTAGAAAAATACATCATCTGTGAAAATTCTTTGTGAAAAATGAAAGAGAAACAGTTTCGTTTGGTTTTGGTTTGTTTTTTTTTTAACCTGAGAATTCAATGTCATAGAATGGCATTGGGTCACTGAATTCAGGTTGTAGATTAATTTCACAGAAAGTTTAATAGTGTTTTAGAAATACACTGGTGTTTGTCTTGTAAGGATATTTGAATATTCTCAACTATTCTGCCCATATCACTGCAACTTCTGAAATGTTGGTATAAGGCTTTAGGTGAAGCTCCATAGCAGACAGTTAGTGTGAATTACTCTTGAAGTTCAAGGCCAAAGCAGTCTTTAATTCCTGCAAAAAGTTGGAAAAGTGACTTAATCAGAATTTTTGTTGGTTTAGGTTTGAGGTAGAATTCATTTGAAAAGAAAGTTAAGATATTTATACCTTCTGCTGTGATGAAATACTATAACAGGTCTGTTTCTAGGTATGTGCTTTTACAAGCAGTTACTGCTGAAGCTATGGGTTTGCTGAAGGGGAGGAGCTGCCGCTTGTGGGGTGGACTTTTTGTTTGTGTTGTCAGTTGTGTAGTGTTGCGGCTTTGAGTAATTTGCCATGCGGTCTATGACTTTAGGGATTTTTCGGTGGTTAATTTTTAAATTTAACATCTTTGCTTTGTTATTTTCATGTGTAAAACATACACTTTAGAAAAAGTGCCTTGGATTCTTGGTTGATGCATGAAACGAATGAATGTGGATTGTAAAATCCTCAGAATCCAGCAAGGCAGAGGTGGCTCAGGACACCGCGGGCCTTGGAATCTGTTTTAAAAAGCTGACTGAGTGCACGTGTGGTTCTACAGCCTGAACTGGTAACCAGGTCAGTTGTGCTGTGCAGCCAAAGGATGAAAGGGATGTGATGGTAGTCATCACAACAGTGTATGTCATGCTTAGTTTAGACGTCTTGACTGTGACCACTTGCAATTACATGGAACCTACGTTTTGATTTTTGTTCTGTTTTCATAGTTGCTTGTTACAAGGAAAGGGAAGGAGAATGAGGCTGCTTGGTTTTAACGTAGAGACAGTAAGAGCAGTGTGAATCTTTTATTCTTGAACTGATACAAATATTTTCCAAATCTGTACAAAATAAGAGAACACATTAACAACTTGGATAACTGAAGTGGTCGGGAGAGTCACCACTGTTGCATCTTCCTGTCATCTTTATAGTCTCTAAATTGTAAATGGATGGGTGATGAATACTCAAAGGAATATTATTTGGTCTCTAACGGATTCAAAATAGTATCAATATACTTTCAAATACCGTGGAATGTCTTAGAGAGATTTAGCTGAATAATCACTAGATATGTATATGTGTAGAGAAAAATACACGTGAAATATGAAATAATGTACAGAGTGCATTGTGTGAATTGATTAAAGCTTTAGAATAACTACTAGTTGGGTACAAGTCAACAGATAATTCTGGTCTAAGGTTGCCATGGAAACAACCAGTGCTTGATATAATTGAGAACATCTTAAAACCTCCTGGTGTTTGCATGCTTTTTTCCCCCTGCCATTTTGAGTTGCTTTAGACATGAATAGGTAGCATTGGTCAGAACAGAAGTAGTTAATGAGCAAAACCAAACATCCGTGTCCTGAATATTGATTTTGGTTTACTACTGGTATCTTGTGCTTCATAGTTTTTTGCATCACAAGGAGCTTGTAAGGAAGAGCAGCTCTCTGGATTCTGTGTGCTCTCTCTTTCCAGTTAGTGTATAAGTGTGTTTAGAGATTGAAGCACTGATTTTGTAGAGATTAACATACTTCATCAACTGTTGGATTAATATTAGGAGCAATATGATTCTGGAAGCTAGCTTTTCAGCATGAATGGTAAGTCTTTTCTATTACCTTTGACACTATTTTTTTGTTCCGTCTTCACAATCAGGAAAAATCTACCAGGTTTCCCTTTCTTGTCTGCATAGCTGCATCGACTACTGATCTCTTTGTTTTTGTAATCAACTCACTGGGTTTCTGTTAAAAATTACTAGTCTTAAAGATTTGCAGTTTTTATTAAAGATTTTGCTTTGCATAACTGGTATTTAGTATTTGAAATTCCATTTTAAAGCTTTCTTTTAGAAATAACTGTTCCACGTCATTAAATAAGGCACAGAATCTGATTTGGAAAATTTTATAATTGAAAGATGTATATATCAGTTCACTTAATTTTCTGTGCCACTCATAACAAATTATTTTATCTGAATTGATACAAATAGAGAGGCCTTCTGAAATTACTATAATCATCACCTAAAAATTCTGAACTGGCTTTTGTTGTTTTTCATCTGAACTAGCTTATTCTTCTATGGTTTTTGTTCTTTCTAAAGGATGGGATAGCAGAATAGTTGAGGTCATTCATGGCAGTAGGGGAGGGCAGTCTCATTTGAAATGAGATATTATAATAGATCTAGTAAACTTATCAGGCAGGTATTTGCTTTCCAAAACCCCTGTGACTACTTATTATAATGTACTTTGAATTTAATGGAATTAGGAAGTACTTTATTCTTACTTGGAATATTATTGAAAGTTGTATCTAATTGTATAAACTCTGTACATTTATTTCCTTAGAAACAGATAGCCTTTGAAAATTGTTTGCAAAAAGCCCAAATGTATTAGTTTCTGAAATGATGCCTTTTTGTTTCCAGCAGATAGTCTGGAGCTTTAGAAAATGACTTAAGAGGGTTAGAGATTGCTTGAAAAGAAAAAACAGTTAATCACGTATACGGGGTTTGTGTGTGGCTCTGTGTGTGTGTGTGCGTGTGTGTGGTTTTGCTTTATCCTGCAAATTTAAAGGACCATTTTTACAAAGGTTTCACTTTTGTACATGGCATGAGATAAAGAGTGGGAGGAGTCATCCCACTGCCTTACCTAATATCAGCTTATATATACTTATCTCATACAAATGTGCTGAGGTCATCTTGCCTGAAATGAAAAGTGGGGCTGTCGTTTCCTCAGTATACAAAGTACAACAATATACAAATGTCAAAACCAGTACAGATACAGGACAAGGTTTCAGAACTTGTACATATGTTATGGAGATTTATGTTATAGCGTCACAGCTGTTCGAGTAAACCTACGCGGGCTGTGCCTGAAAGAGGTGGCCCAGCCTCCCCCGCGTGCTCCCCGCAGCCCTGCGGGGATGCTGGCAGGCGGGAGCCCTGTGGGGAGCTGGTGCGGCCTCGCAGGCTCACGGCCGGCCTGCGCTCGTGCCGCAGGGACGCGGCGGCAGCCCGACCTCCCCGCCGACACCTGCCCCTGCTCAGCCTCTCTGGAAAGTGAGGGTGAAACTACAGCCTCGCTGCACTTCCTCGGTGTCATGCGGCCGCCTTCATCTGCTGACGGAGAGGTCTCTTGTTGGGTCAGAAAGTCTCTGCTTTTTACCAGCTACCAGGCTGGGTTTTCCATCACCTTTTTCTCTGTTTCTTATACAGTTAGGTTGTAGCTTCCACAGGAATGAAGGTTTGGGGAAATCAGCTCTGTGAATTTTGAATTTTGCTACTTGGGTGGGAGTTTTTTGGTATTTTGTTATGATTGAGTCATTTTAAGGGAATAAATTTCTTAAAAACTAGGTGAAAAAGAGGTTACAGGTGTTTTGGTTTTGTTTTGTTAGTTGTTTGGGGTTTTTTTTTCTTGGGGCAGGGTGGTATTTCGCTTTTGTTTCTTTTCCCTGGGGCTTTATTCTGCCATTTGCATCTGTAGATTTCATTCATCTTGACATCCAGGCTCCCGGTTCCATTAAAAATAGAAATAAATGGCTGCAACTTTTACCCAGTGTCACTTCCCAGTCAAAAGGATCTATAAATCAGAAGTCTAATTTTGACGAGGGAAAGGTGACTATTTCCTTCTCCATCAAATGAGGATTAGATTAAGTCTTCGCTGTAAACATTTCCTCATTTAAACCACTTCTGCTTTTCAGTGCACCTTTGTGGCTGTCTTCACTGCAGCAGTGTTAGTTTATACCCTGTCAGTGGATAAAATCAGATGCTCTCCTTGTGAAAGATTGCCAAGATGCAAGTGAAGCCTCGATGAAAAAGTGATACATTTTCTTCAATTGCAAGTACAATTGCCCCCCCCCTCCCCCTGGAGAGCTCCAGTTACATGATTTTTTTTTTTTTTTTTTTTCTGGAAAGACTTGAAAGAAGGAAAACCCATTTTTCTATTTCTTTGGTTTAGGGTTTTTGTTTTGAACAGCAGAACATTCTTGAACAGTGAAACTGGGAGGCCAAGTAACTTTAGTAGCCCCAGCTCCCCGTTCTGAAAGGTGCTACTCTGCTAGATCTTCTGTTTCACTAGGAATAGGCTTAATACTCCCAAGTATCACCAAATACATGATTGGGCTAGTACTTTCAAATACTGCAAATAGAGGTAATTGCTGATACAGAAACTTACACTCGTAACACAGTAGTTACCAAATGTGCGTAGAGACAGATGGAGCAGTATGAGGAAAGAGTATGAGCAATGCTGATAGACTCGGCTGAATTGTTGTCCAGCTTTATGTGAACAGGAGTGTTTCAGGAGTGAGGGTGAAGGGAGGTGGTGTAAATATCTTAGTTATGTGCATTGGGAACACCTTTTAAGGGCAAGGGTCAACAAGTAGCAACTAATTATTCCCACTGCTGAAAAGACTATAGAAAATGGAAGGATGCCATGGAATGTCCAGGTGCCAGAACTATACATCTTCCTATATGTATCTCATGGGACTAATGGTTTCTTCCTTTCAAAAATTCCCCAACGTTACCTGTTACCCTCTGACAGCAGCCTAGGATAATTTCTTAGGTGTTGACCTGGGTTCACGTTGTGTTCCGATTCTGGTACGAAATATTTGAAAAAAGAAAAGGCAATACAGGAGTTGCTGCGTTGATGTAGTTCTTAAAATGCAAATCATTGGTGGTGAATGGAGTTAAATCCAGTTGGCGGCCGGTCACGAGCGGTGTTCCCCAGGGCTCAGTTCTGGGGCCGGTTTTGTTCAACGTCTTCATCAATGATCTGGATGAGGGGATTGAGTGCACCCTCAGCAAGTTTGCAGATGATACCAAGTCAGGAAAAATTTCTTTACCGAAAGAGTGGTTAGGCATTGGAACAGGCTGCCCAGAGAGGTGGTGGAGTCGTCATCCCTGGAGGCGTTCAAAAAAAGGTGTAGACGTGGCACTCCAGGGCCTAGTTTAGGAGTCATGGTGATGTTGGTTGATGGTTGGACTTGATGATCTTAGAGGTCTTTTCCAACCTTAATGATCCTATGATTCTATGATCTATATAGTGAGCAGTCCCCCAGGGTGCTTGGTTTGGAGTATAAACAAAAAATGAGTTTAATAAAATTGGGTTTTCTCCCAAAGGAAAGGGTATTTGGTATGTTGTAATCTTGTATCTCTTGAACTGTGACTTACTCTAGTCCCTGTTGTTGCATTTCTTCGCGTATTTTGTTACCAGAAAGATTTTCTTCTTTCCTTCGTTTTTAGTTTACATCTCAAATTGTTTATGTAATTATTTGTTGCTGCTTCCTCTAAGAGTTGCTGCTGGTACTACTATTGCAGGCCAAAGTTTGCAATACGAGTTTCCCAGCTTTAATTATCCAGGTTCTTATGGGCAGTTTTGTAACTAGAATAATGTTTTTGGCGTTTTCCTTTATTCATTCTGGTTGCTGACAGATACTCCAGCCCGTTAAGAACTCACGTGGTTTAGGTTTTTTCACTTACATTTTTTTGCAGGGTTTGCAGCTCAGTTCTGTGCAAGTTTTATGCCTCCCTTTTATCCAAATAAGCACTGACTTTAACCAGTTTCTCCCTAAAGGCCCATGCTTTATCAGAATGGATAGTAAACACTCTTACCTACTTTTTGCCTGCCCTAATCCTGAGGCAAATAAAAACTTGTTGTTTACTTGATGTGTTGAGTTGTGAAATGTGTTTATTTACATAAGACTTCCTTATTCAGGAAGTCAGTCTCTCTGCTATTTAAGGTTATAAATGAACTTCTCCTGCTCGGCTAGTTACTGCAGGCAACCCTTTCCTGTAAATATTGAAAGTGTGTTCTGCAGGAGATGTGTCGGCATAGCGATGTGTCAGAATCTCAAATCTTGCAAAGAGGTGAAGAGCTATTTTGCTGATTTACCCTGACAGCTCTGAAGATGTGTCTTACTGATCCCAGCGCACGTATATGAGAATTTGTGTAGTTTTGTTAATGTGAGGACTGGGGCAAAGTAGCTTTGTGGGAAGCGAACTTAGACGTGAGTGCAGTTAAATCAAGATTGGCGTATCTACTATTATTTTGATACCTTGTATGAGATATTTGAAAAAAGAAAAAGCAAGTCAAGGGTTGCTCTTTTCAAGCAACTTGGAAAATGCATCCGTACAGTGAACAGCCCCTGCAGTTGTTTAGTTTGGAGTATAAGGAAGGAATTAGTTTAGTAAAATTTGGGTTACTTCTAGAGAAAAGGGTATTTGTGCCTGAGTGTATCTAGTATTATGAGAGGCATTGCCTGCTTGCAGGGAATCTATTAGTCAATATGCAGATCAGATCAACTACCTGCACTTTTATGCTTATTGTTTCTAATAATCTAACCATAAAACATACTCTTAGTGATAGCTGCCCAGTAATATGTTATCCTCTTTAGTCACTGAACTTTTACAAAGAGGGAAGGTGGGGCAGTAATATGGAGAGGCAAGTTGGTGCTAGCCAGTTAGCTGTACCTTAACAGTGCAGAGGGGTGGATAGCTCAACTAGAGGAAAACTGCAGCAGGTGCCATAAACATTTTGCTTGGTATGTGGTTTTGACTGTAAGAGGAAAATCTGATTATTTTGTATATTTAGCTACTAGAATTTGCTAAAAACCTTTACTCAAGAATGTGGTACATTTACAAGATATTTTGTAGTAGTGCCCTATAAAATTTGTTCTTGGAACTCATTCTTAAAATGTATAATGTATTCTTTTTTTTTTTTTTTTTCCATGTGGTAACCATGGAAATATATGCACTGCAAAAACAGGAGGTGTTTGAATTTTCACAATTTTTGCACAGTTTTCAATTTTCTTTGTGAAGTAATACCTGTTATATTTCACACAGGAAGGCAGTCTTTTACACTAGAGGTCCTTTAGTAGTTGCAACATGTTAGATTACTTGCTGGATGAAGTTCAGCTACAACTATAGATGGTGGTGCTGCACAGATGAAGCTTAATTCCTAATTGCTCACAAAGCACATCAACGTATGATAATTGAGGATTTTACGTGTTAAGATTTCTTCACATAACCTTTTCTGTCTGAACTAATTTTATATGTAGGGAGTGTTAAGTACTGCGTTTGAAAGTAATTGTATTAAACTTATAATTTATTAATTTGAAATTTTAAGTTAATAGAATTATCTAATATAATAATTGAAGATTAATAACTTAAAATTGCAATTCTTTGTCAGAAGCCTTTTCCATAGTCCAATGCCGTACTTCCGTGGTCACATTACGCTAGCACAAACGGGCACTCCTTCCGAAAAGGAGCAGTTCTCCTGCCCCATGTATTTGCTCATTTCCACCCCACTTCTCCCATCCCTCACCCCAGAAGAAGCATTCATGTGATGAAAAGAACTGGGAGCTGCTGTGGATTAAAATTAGCTTCCCTTGTCCTCCCCTGCCTTCTGTCCATTACTCTTTAATCTGGCCTAATTCCCTGACCTGGCTTGGCAGTCAGCCACAAGGATGCTTCTGCTCTTTCAAGGAAGGTCATGGTAGAGAGGCAATGACTGTGGAAGGACAGGACTGGGGTTTTTTGTATTTATACCAGCCCATACTAAACACTGAACTGCAGCCTGACAAACCAAACTGCTATTTCTTGGACTTTTAACCCTTAAAGCCTGTTGCAAGAGGGGAAGCAGATTTACAAATGTGCCATCTCCGGCAGTCTGGACTAATCCCCTTCAATGAACACTTCAAGGGCAGGAAGGAGGTAGGAGAGAGACTCCTTTTCTTAGGCCAAACCTTAGTTTTAACATATTCCAGAACTAACTGGATGCCAGTTCTATCTCGTTGTTTTAGAGAACTGGAACAAAAAATCAACTCTAATCGATCAGCAAAAGGTTGCCAATAAACGCTTTAATTTAAAAGGAAAGCTTGGGCCAGAAAGAGAGGTGCCACCCTGAAGGACCAAAAGACCCAAAGGGATGGAACAGCTCCTGCCCACCAGGAATCTGCAAGACACTTTAGGTCATGTCGCATGCTTGGATGTTCAGATGAAGCTATTCTGCTTGTCTGCATTGAGGAAGTCTTGCATACAATCAATAATTTAGGATTTGAATAATAAATCCCAGCTTGGTTCATAGGTTTTGGTTGGTTGGTTTGGGTTTTTTGGCAGCAAGGAAGAGAGGCTTTTGGTGTTAGTGGAAAATGCAGCATTTATCCGTGTGTGTCTTGAGGGAGGGGTCACTTTTTAATGAAGTATATTAATTTATAAATTTTGATGAGCATTAGGTCTGGATTCTCTTTTAGGTTAAGAAAGCAGAATTTTTTTCTCATCTATATTTTTTTGGTGGAAAATGATTGAATTGGGACATATATGCATGTACAACTCTGCTGAGCAGAGCTAGTACAAGACTTGACTGTGTGACGGAATAAATTTACTGATTTACGTTATATGTTTGGGGGTTTTTTAAAACAAAATTTTAGGGATTCACGTTTTAATAGACTTGGTGTTAGTTGGGTTTGTTCCTGTCTCCCCAGAGCGGCCTCTGTTGTGTTGTACTTTTGGCACTAGCAGGGTTCACTGCCTCTGTTTGGACCAGTACTTTATGATTTAAGAACAATAAGGGCAAAAGACTGAAAATTGGTTGGAAATAAAATTGATTTTATTATCTCTAATAAAAATAGAAGAAGGAAGAAGAAAGTCAGTCTGGCTGTGGCAGTTGTGTGCAGTAGAGTATCTACTGCTCAAAATTCAACAAAGATCGGTATTACCTCTGATAGCTGAAAACCTGACTCCTGTTTTGGTTTGTCTAAATCTGTCACATCTCTTGTGCAGGCTGTTGCTGTCTAGCCAGCCAAGTTAAAGAGGTGAAAATTAAGTAAGACTTCAGCTTTGTTTAATTTACAGCTTAAAGGTATAGCCTGTAGCACTGAAAATTAAGAAAAGGAAGAAGAAAAGTTGGGCTCTTTGTAGAGCTCTTAACTGTTGTCGATTTGCTTTTATAAGACAAAAATACTGTCTAGCTCAAGACTTCAAAATTGTGGACAGGATTAGAATAAGATTTTGTCTGCGTTCCAAATTTTGAGTTGTAATGGATGAGAACAATTTGTATCTTACAATTACTGCACATTGTAAATTAATTACTGAATGTGCTCCCCCAAAAATCAGATTCTAGTGCTCTTTTCTAGTCTTTAGGCACTGCAGCTGTAATTGCTCTTAATTTCCTGTTTATCCTGTTTGTCTGCCTTTTCCCCATGGTTTTTCCATGCCCTTCTCTTCGCTTCTTACCAGTCCTTCCCAGTATTCCGCAGAAGTGTTTACAGTGTGCAGTTAGATTAATTAATGGCATTTCCATTTTAATAGCAAACTTGTATGCAGTTAATAATTCTTATGTGATCCTTCATTTACTGAGAACTTTCAGGGTTTGTATTCCAGCAAATGAGGTCTTTCACAACTGCTCTGTGTGTTTCGGGGTGTTTTTTTACCTGAAGGTTCGTATCCATTGCAGCTGGGTAAGTTGGTTTGCTCTGCAACACCAGTTTTTAACATAATTAATGTTTAAACAGAAATATAAGATCAAAACCCTGCTCCCAAAGTAAAAAATGGGATAAATGAGATATTAAATTGATGCAGAGTTTATTAATCTAGCCTTTGTGACTTTGCATCTCTTAGAGCAGAAACAAGACAAAATTCTCACTGGTCGGTTTTTCACAAGGGAGCCAGTAAGTGTGTCTCACCGCAATGGTAAGACAAGATTGACTTGCCCTGTACCAGGCTCATATCCCATTGGATTTTTTTGCCCCCCACCATTTTCATATTGTGAGAAACAAAACGTTTTGTTCTTGTTGATGGTCTGTTTCAATGATACCATTTCAGTTTGTGTTTTAAAGGGTTTCCCAGCTATTAAAATGTTAACTGGTGCTCACTCCACTTCCTTTGAGTGTATTAACTCTTAGTTGTGTTTATTTTCAAAGACTTGCCAGGGTAGAAAAATCTTGCTGTAAGCCTTGTGATATTTTTCCTGCTAATTGAAAGAGAAATTTAAAGATATTGAAGATGAGGTTAATGGTGTAAGAGTGGGATGTAGAACTTGAATCGTACGCTTCTCACTTCCTTCTGAAATGTGGTAACATAACCACAGGATTCACTGAGGCATCTATATACATCTCGATAATGTTTAAGGCTATAAATATCGTTTTTATAAAAATGAAATATACACATGTATTTACCAGAATCTCTTAATATATATTTATTTCTCCATTAAATGAAATTTGGAGATTTAATTAAATAGCCCATTTAATTCCAGACTTCAAGTGATTATATTACAGTTTTGGAACAGAAATTGAATTGTATTTTGATAAAGGGCATTTTAAATACCAGCAGAGATTGGCATTTAGCACAGCAGATGGGGGTTTGTAGTGGTGCCCAATGTTTAGTCTTAATCAGTTTAGTTCTTGCTTTCTTGCCATGAATCCTATCCAAATACTTTCTCCCCCCCCATCCCCAAAAAAAAAAAAAAAAAAAAAAAAAAAGAAGAAAAGAAAAATCTGGCTTGTTGGCTCTTGTGGGAGATGTGCTCGAGAATAACAAATACAGTGCACGTGGGAGGTGGGAGAAAGGCAAAGTAATTCATGGTAACTCTTCAGGACTGCTCCATCTGTGACCCCTTTCCCTCTGCTGTCGTTGCGCCCCTGCAAATGAGAGGTCCTAAACCTTTTAATTTTTTTCAGGAGCTTTCCTCCGATTCACTCGCTCTTAAACTGTGTTTTAGGCCAGAGTACTCTTTATAGTACTCATATACCATTTGTTAATGATTTTTTTATAAGCTTGCTAACTTTTCATACAAAAGTTAATAGATAGAAGAGAAATATTGTACCTTGTGTGAATATACTGTTAGATAACAAATCTGCTGTTTGGGGGTGGGTTCAGGGTTTTTTGGTTTTGTGCGTGTGGTAGGGTTTTTTCATTTGTTTGGGTTTGGGGTTTGTGGGTGGGGTTTTTTTTTTTTTTTAGTACCTCCTTGTATGCCAGTATTACCTAGGAACCTCTTGGTGTTGAGTTCCCCTTCCCTTAGAAATCCTTTCTAGCAGGCTTTCCTGCTTAGCACCACGTTGCCTTGGTTCTGAGTATAGATCTCCGCAGGCCCAGTCTCATGCCACCTGGGCTATGCAAGGCGATAGCTTGTATCTTGTCCAGCTCTGGGTGCACCTGTAGCATTTCTTCTGACCAGGGTTTGAACTGAAGCCGGCAGAAGTTATAAAACTGCTACAAGTCTTCCAGCTGTAACTCCTTGGCCATTACCCCATTTCTTACTACCTTTTTCTGAATCTCCCCAGATTTCCTACTGTCTGCTCTGGGTGTTTGCGTTGCATAAAACTTGTTTCTCCTGCCAACGATTGCTCTTGCCTGTCCTGAAGAGCGAGGTTTGCGCCGTGTGTTTGTGTTTACCTAATCTCTGGACCACCAGTGCATCCCCTGCAGCTCTGGCTGGTGTCCTTCCTCACGCGTCCAGTTGTTTTGACCACTTCTGTGGCCCTCACTGTGCCAGTGCTGTTACTTGAGCTTTGCCCTCTCCTTCCAGCACCTTCCTTTCTTGAGCAACAGCTTTTCCTCCTTTAGTTTCAGCTCCTTCACTCCAACTTCTGCTATATCAGTGAAACTACTCTGAATAGGGTCTGTTTGCTGATCTTTGTATACGCTCCTTGCATCCTCATCTTCACTTCGCTCAGCCATATATGAGTGATCTTTGCTCTTCAGTGCTTATGGGAACCTGTATATGAACCATCTCTTTCCTGGGTTCTTAATTTTTTTATAGTCTTGCAAAATTATATTGTACTGGTATGGCGACCATACAGGATTCCCGTATGCGTTCCAGTTTGCATGCAGCAACTTCAGCTGTGCAGTTTAGACTTTTCAAGGGGTTTTGTTGCTGTTGTTGGGTTAACAAGACTGAAATTTGATTGTGAATTTTTTTTTTTTTTTTTTTGGAGACTGCTTGCCATTTCTGTGCTATCCACCACATGCTGTGCAATTCACACATGCTGTCTTTTGGAACAAAGTGCTAAGTAGTGGGAAGATCACCCGATTACAGGTTTTATTGTGATCTGGCATGCTGCGATGAAGATAGATACACTTTTGTTAGCAACAGTTCCTTGGATGTGTGTGACTTAGAATAGATTAATTATTAAAGATGCCAACTTGATCTCCTGAAGTTTTGTAAGCTGTGCTTATTTCTGTGATGCATCATCTTTTTTTCGTACTGAATTTAGCTGCTTTGGGGTTTTTTTTCTCTTTTCTTTGCTCAAACATTCTGTGATTTAGCATGAGTCATTCTGTCTGTGTGGGAAAGGTCTGGTTTATTACAGGGTCCGTTCTTGAGTGGGGAGGGGAAAGGGTGGAATGTATTTGTGTCTTCTATGTGTTTGTTGTGGAAATGCATAAAACTTTTTTTTTCTTCTCTTTCTTTCCTCTCTTCATCATCTCATCTGTGTGGGTGAATGTTCCTGCAAACCCTTGGGGAACCTATAGAGACTTTTGGTATGCTCATTCCTTCATTAGTGCCCAAAGTCACAGATGCTAGGAACAATTTAAAGACTAGAAAAGCAAACAAGAGTCACATCGTAACAACGTAAAGTGGCTAAAAATGTGCACTTGAGGAAAACTTCTAAGTCATCATCTAATAAACCTATTTGTTTGTATCATCACTGTAATACCAATGGCCACTACTATCCAGTTGGTGTAAATTTTGATTCTGCGCTTGAAAAGAAGAAATGAAAAGTGTTCTTTTGTAGCAACAGCTAATGTTTTGTGATCAAGATATAATTTTCAGAAGTACCTATCCTGTTTCAAATTCTAAGTCCTGTTTCCAGAAGTAACTGAAGTGTATGCACTTAAGTTGCCTAAATTCTATTTGAAATCACCTGCTGAATTGTGTTGTGGTGTAGGAGCCCAGGTGACCTCTGAAAATGAGAACCAGGCACAATTTGACCCACTTTCCCATTAGGAAGAAAATCTAATTCTAATAAAACACACCACAGAATATGAAATTGTTTTTAAAAGGTAGCGATTTTAAGATAAATGAGTGTCATTAGGTAGTTTTATTTTGAAAATACATGTTCGATGCTGCTTTCCAAGAAAAGAGAGCACAAGTAAAGTAGAATAAGGTGGAAGTTTTGTTGAAGGAGAGCTTGTGGCTTATTGATATTCTAGAAATGAGCTATTTTTCTCATGCTTCCACAATTTGAATGTTTCCAGCTGGATCACATTTTTTGATAAACAGCATTCTTTGTTCCATAAGTAGAACAGAGACAAAGATGACTACATGTAAATGTCATTGTATATTTTTATAAATACTGAATAATTATATTTCAGTGCAAAATATGTGGAAACTTAAAATATTTATTTATATGAACAATTGAGGTAGCATGAGGTATATTTAACAGACATGTACTGTAATAACATGAAAAAAACCAAGACCAATTATTTCATGTTTTGGTTGTGCTGTATTGTGTGAAAGTTAACGTTCATTTCTAAGCTACAGCCACTTAAGTTTGAAGGCTCAGCTTTTTGGTAATCTTAATGATCATCTTAGGTTTTTTCTTGTCATTAAGAGAAAATAATGTTCATGCTACTACAACATAATTGATGTTTAAAAAACTTTATCAGTAGTCATCACTTTACCAAGTCATCTCTGTTCCCCTAATGGAAGAACGGTCATCAGACATGAATTTGGACGTTGTTAGCTTCCCTTTTTTGTGTTGAGAAATTATTTCATGCCACAGGAAATCCTGTCCTTTTCTCAAATTAGGATCATTAAAAGTCATTACATGAGTAACCCCCATAATTTAAAAACAATGGAAATATTTTCCTCACACAGGATAAATGTGTCAAACGTTTTACTGATTACCCACTAAAATATTTTTAACTCTCAATGAGTTTTAATGCCAATTCAAAATAGTTCCTTTGAGACAAACTATGGTTTTCTTACTCTAATTAACCATAAGTTTAGGCTAATAAATATCCTCTCTGATATTGCTTTTTCCTCTTAAAATAAAATTACTGAGTGGATATCGTGCTTTAAACACTTTCCTAACCTTGAGGTCTGCCAGAACTTTTGACAATTTTTCTGAAATTTCCATTATATTGATGCTGCTCCATCAGAGCCAGTGACAGTGGGAGCCATAAACCTCCCTTGAGTATTTTGTGATAGTTGGGTCCCATAGCGCATTTGAGAGAGGGGGGAAAAAGGAAAACAAAAAAATTCATGACCAGTCTTCTCCAGGGCTGCCATTGTTTTTACTGCTGATGTAGCTACCGGTAATAGAAGAGTGCTAAGAGAATTTTTGAAAAGTTCTCTGTGTAGACACTAGTATTCTCTGAAAAGAAAAGTACCACAAAATTCTGATTCATCAGGTGATTGTTTACGACCCCTTATAAAGCTAATTTTTTATGACTGTCAGAAGGTAAAATACAGTTGCTAAAACATACATTTCTAGATATTGATCAGAATAATCTTGGCACATTGCTGAATATTTTTAGAAATGGCTTGTGGCGGAACATCGCAGTACAGAATATCCACTGTTATTAACGTTATATTATGTGAAATGATTCAGAGAACACAAAAACAGTATGATATTTTCTTCTTGATTCTGTGACTCTTTCAAAACCACAGCAATGTCTGAAACACCTCCCATTTGTAACTGTGCATTAAGTAATCTACATTGATCTGGCTGATAATTGATATTCAAAAAATGGAACAGCCGAAAGATGATTGGAACAAAATATGCTGGTGCACATTTTAAACAGTCATCCAGAATTTTGCTATTATACATTCCTTCAATTTCAATGGAAAATCAATATTAAAAATATATATTCTCTGACTGTGGGCATGCCTAATGTGCAGTGTCGTTGTAGCCCTGTGCTTTGTCTTTGCTTGCAGTAGTGCTGTCCATTTGGTACTTGAGCTTGCAAACAGCCTTTAAATAAAGGTGATGGGGGGAAAAAGCAATGAGATTGACATTACGCTCCATCAGTTGAAATAAAATGTAACTTTTATTTAACAAAAATAGATTAAAAGTCTATCTTTGTGGAATGGCTATTTATGAATGTCAGGTGTTTGTGGTTTTTTCCCGGTTGAATTAAGAATGTCTTACATCACCTTAAAGCCTGCTTGCGTATACAGTATTGTGAGTTATTAGAGCTGATGTAGTTTAAGTAATTTGTGTAGAATGATGTAGTTACTCCAGAAAGCTTAGAGATCATCTGGAGATATTGTAGAAGTTCTAGAGGCATTGGTGCTTGCTTTCATACATGGTGAAAATAGCATATTAAGAGTTAAAGAAAGAAGTTGGTAATGTAGTTTACATATTTTGTTAACAAAGCATCTCCATCACATCCATGATGAATTACATTAATTAAAATGTACTTTTTTGTATGTGTGTTTTCAGTGAAAGAGTTCCTAGCCAAAGCCAAAGAAGACTTTTTAAGAAAATGGGAAAGCCCCCCTCAGGTATCAGTCATTTAAGCATTCAATAATTTTCTCTATTGCATTTTTTGGATAATGTTATCAGTGTGTTATCAGTCTGTGATGAGCAGCACAGAAAACAGAAATAAGTTTAATGCAATATTAAAGGAGTTTCCATTTTTAATGTTAGTTTTGTCATTAGAGTTCATCAGCAAAGACTCCCGGGTCTTCTCTGGATTTGAGCTGATGAAATGCTCATGCTGAACAACAGCTTTCCCTTACTGAGAATGATTTTTACCATTAACGTGACAAGACTCAAAATCTAATGGCATGTTTTAGCTGGCTTTTTATAACGCTAAGTATTGGCACATCTGTAATTTACCCTGTTAATAATTTCCCCCATTGGTATTAAGGGGAATTAAGGGTATTAAGTCTGCTGCATGGGGCTTGGGGCCAGGTTAAGGAGCTTGTTAGAGAGAAATCTTTTAAAAGCTGAACTTGGGGGTTTGGGTTTTGGGGGAAGGGTCATTGTTGTTTTCAAAGCAGCATTTGAAATGCTATGCTAACGAATATCTGAGAAAAGTTACTCGGTGATATGCTCTCTAGACAACCCTCATGTAGAACTGTCTCTCGAGCTTGGGGTTTTTTGCATGTTCTAATATTCTTGTTTGTGAAGCATGAGGGGGGTTATTTATCTGCATGTTAAATTCATGATCTGTTTACTGCTAAACATTTCTTACTAAGCATGTGTCATCTGCATGGACAAATTATAGAAATGTTGATACAATTCAGTTAAGTCTTTTTCTGTTTTAATGAATGCAATGTAAAATCTCGTACTAAAATTTGACAGGCATGAAATTGTAACAACAGTATAGTTGGCTATAGTTGTCTTTTGATAAAAGTAATTTTACTCAATTTTCTTTCACAAATGAATTCAATTCGTACAGTTAAAATTGTCTTTGGGTATTAAATTGTAAATAATGTTATTATATCCTTATACATGTAGAATACTGCTGGCCTAGATGATTTTGAGAGGCAAAAAACCCTTGGAACAGGATCATTCGGGAGAGTTATGATGGTGAAACATAAATCCACAGAACAGTATTATGCTATGAAGATACTGGACAAACAGAAGGTTGGTGTAATTTATAGCGTTTTTTGCGGTACAGAAGAGTTTGATGTAGACAAAGATCTGGTAACTGTGGCTAAACTTTGTTGCACTTACTGTGCTTTTGCTTATCAGGCTTGAATACTGGTGATACTTTCTTTTTTTAGCCAGCAGATTCAGTTGTTGGGATTGTGTAGAATTCTTACAACGGCCAATAACATTAATGGCAGGCTAAAGAGGCTCTAAGTAGTGTCCAAGGCATTAATAAAATGTTATCAGTTAAGTTCTTTGCTTAGCTTTTGTAAGGTGGCCTGCATATTCTTTGGCAAAAGCAAAATGTAGTGCTGTAGTTAAAATAAATAAAAAAATAAATACACTTTTGCAGGGTAGCTCAAAATTCTGGAAGACTCTTTGGATCAGAAATTCTCAAAATTTTCATTTGTGAACCATAATTTAACAAATTGTTTGCAGGAATAATTTCTTTTCCCTTCTTGATCCCATGAGGTATTACTTTTTGGATGCATTGTTATGTAATAATCCTGTTGCCTCTACAGTAACTGCATAGATAGAACAGTAGTCGCTCTCTCAGAACAGCTGTCACACAATAGACGTTTTCTGTGTTGAAAACTTAAGTGCTGTAGCCTGAATCTGTATTGTTACTCCAGCCTGATTTTTTTAACAGTTTATTACTCTTAGATTAAGTAAGCGGTGTCATTTGATAAAGTTTAAATTCTAAATAGAATGCTAAGAAGTATTTTTAAGAAATTTATCAATACAATTAGTTTTTGATGGTTTTGACAAGTTTTTCAGAAGTACATTATTTAGATTAGTGGATTCTAAGGTCCTCAACATTAGAGCTCTTCTTACTTTGTAAGGCACTATACATAACTTTGCTGCTGTATAACAAAAATCATATTAAGAAAATATTAATCTGGCAAAGAGAACTTAATCAGCAACTGACAAAATGAAAGTCAGCGTTGCCTCAATGTGGACTCTTGCACTTAAGCATTATTACATTCCTGAGTAGTTTTATATAATGGAACTATGGCAGTGACATAATCAAACCGTTTTCCCTGAGTTGCAGCTCCAGTATTCTTTACATGTGATTTGCGGTCCTGGACCTTGAATAATGTGTCATTTAATTAAAGACTGCTTTGTAATGGTCAGACAAGAAGAAACTAAAGTAAACTTACCTTTTAGTGTCAATTCTGGCATTATTTTTTTACTTGGAAAAGCTCAATTTTTTGCAATTTCAGCATTCTCCTATAACAATGGTTTCTAACTTTTATTTTTAAAAAAATCCAGTTAAATTAAAAATACATTCCAACATAGTATAACTGAAAGGCAGCCCAGACCATTTCCACCCGTGTGGAAATTTACCTCATCATTATCTCAGTATGGCCGGTGGCATCCTGCGGGGACCGTTGCTGTAACACGAGCTCTGATGAGCATCCCACTGCTGCATGGAGAGCCCATCGTCAAATTTCAGATTTTCAACTGTTTTTTCTTTGAACCCTTTTTCATGAATGGCTGAGTCCTTGTCACTGGAGCAATTTAAGAAATTACATCTTACTTCGGAAAGCTGCCATAAAAATGGTCTGAGCATTTAAAAAAAAAAAAGTTGAACTCATTGTTACCTCTCAGTCTAAAACAAATTAGAAAGCTATAGCTGTAAAATTATCTGGTGAAAGCAAAAATTCATATTTTTAGTGATTGCAGTGAACTTGCAGTAAAAGATTCACATGATTAAAGATGTTTGCATCCAGGTATCAGTCTTCTATTAGAAAATTAGATGATTTTGTCTGTAATCAGAAGTCTAAAGTGTTCCTTTATGAAATACATGCTTTTTCAACTCAATTTAGCATATATAATTAGGTATTTATGTATTCTATTAGAAATACATTAGTGTTATATTAGTAATTTCTACTAATTGATCAAAAAATAGGACATGGTTTAGGGAGAACACATTTCTATCACTTTGTGTGTTATAGAAAACATACAGATGTCTGAAATCAGACAATGTGCAGGCTGCCTATAATTTTTCACTTACATTTTACTTGAAACAAGAGAAAGCATATTGTGTGTCCCTTTGTTATCCAATCTTACGCTTGGTTTATCAGGATATGGGGAAAAAAAATGTGATAGATGTTGATGTAGCCAGTAGTTTTGTGTGTAGGGTTGTTATTCCTTTATTTGTCTGCCTTGATTTAGGAAGGCTGTAACATAACATTGCTTGGCTAGCTTCGTTATGTAATTGTTTTTGGAAAGAAAATACTGTTAATAAAAGCTCAGACACAAACAAGCTGTTGGAGAATCTGCCGTTACCAGATATCATTTCATCTACAGGAAGCTGTCATTGGACATGCCCTAAGCTTGAGCTTAAATGTGAGCAAAGCCGTGTTATCTGAGGCTCCAGTTTGATATTATGAAGTGTTAAACAGCAGCTTCAGCCTGTGGTATTGCTGCCATCACCCTCCAGTATCTAACCAGCAGAAGATGCAGGAAGGGTGGTAAAGTCTTGTCTAGCATTGCAGCTGAATGCTTCACAACATCAAACTAAAACCTTCGCTTGCTTGCTTTGATGGCCAAGATGATTCTAGTACCATAGTGTTTTAGGGATGAAGGGGATACTTCCCACAAATGAGCTGATTTGAGCAAAATTTTTATTTGGTCCCTAAAGATCTGTGATTCAAAAGAGATGTAATATTTTCAGCTCACTATTTCTTTTGTATTATATTTATTTCAAAACAGTAGTGGTTTTTTTATAGGTACTACCTTTTGCATCTAAAAGTTAAATTTAAACACAGTTTTGGTCAGGGTTGGAATATCTTGCTTATCTGTTATTTATAGCAGTTAGATTTGATTTCCGAATGTGTAAAAACAGACTTGTTTTGATCACTCTTGTACATTTTCTCCTTGTCTCCTACGGAAAAAAAAAGAAGGTAACTTCACTTGGAAATCATGCCATTCTCAAAATGAAATATAGATAAATTGTGCAATAGGGATTAAGTGAAATGGAAAGAATCGATTATGCAATGTTAGGGTTTAACACAAGGAAACCAATTGTTAATGACTGAGAGCAATGATCAGAAATCTGCTACTTGCTACCTTGTTAGCACCTTAACATTACAATGGATTCTAAGAAAGTAGCATTTAATTTTTTTAATACTTTTGCTAAGCAGTTTGCTAGACGGAAGAGCAAAACCTGTTGAAAGGTCTGGCAGAAGTAACTATTGTTTATGAGAATGGTAATTTTGAATTTGTATTCTCCTTAGTCTTCTCCTCGCTAATGTGTGAGCTATAGAAAATAAGTCAGTTTACTCCTGTTCACATGTAACAAAATTCATAATTAAATGTGTCTGACACAATTTCCTGCCTTTCTGAGCAACGGGTCCAAAGATCAAATAGATTTTATTGAACTGTTGTGTTCCTGCAGAAGTATCTCCATTACAAACACAAGCAATTCTTAAGAAAATGTAAAGAGATGTTTTCCTTACTGACTTCTGTACTCAGCATGTAGTAAAAACCACTATTTCTAGAGTTATCTGCAAACCATATTGCATAAGTATTACTCTTTAAAATGTTGTTAGACTTTTTAATCCTTTCTCAGCCCTGTTATTGTACTAGTAATCCATAAGGTTTTTCATTATCTGTAGTTACAAGCTTGCTTTCAACTAATTGTTTTACACTGGAAAAATTTATCACCAACTATAAAAATGTCAAACTGAAGATTGTTTTTTCTCTCCTAGGTCGTCAAACTGAAGCAAATAGAACACACACTGAATGAGAAGAGAATATTACAAGCGGTGAACTTTCCTTTCCTTGTAAAACTGGAGTATTCTTTTAAGGTAATCATTATTTTGAAAGTAGTTGTTTGGGTTTCAGGGAAGCGCGTGCTCAAACTTTAGATATTGAAACATTTAACTTCTACAGTACAATAGTTTAAGTATTTTTGTTTTCAAAGATGCTTTACTTAGCACTGTTGCCAGGTCTTGAGCAGGAGTTCCTGGACTTGCGTGCACACTTGCACACACCCCGGTTCGCCCGGTGATGATTGAAAGGGTATCTCCAAATAAATAAATAAAAATTAAGGGAAATCTCCAAGAGTTTAGTTTAATTTAATTTGTTTTGGAGGGAAACTGGCTTTTGTACAGCAGGGAGCTTTTAGGCATCGTTCTGTCTTTGAGAGAAACCAAAGGATGTATTTCTGTACCAATAAATGGAATGGTATATCTGTAATTGTTCTGCAGATTTTTTGCTTGAGATTTATACCTGAGACAGGTCTTAATGACAATCTTAACCATGAAGGAAAGAACTTTGAGGTTAGCTTTTACTTTCATGACAGTATGTGCTAGTCAGTCTGTAAAGAAATTGAGTATTTTCCTAATTTATGGAGTGATATGTCCCCTATATATTTCCTTCTTTTCTTTTTTTTTTTCCTTTTTTAATGCCATTTAAAATGAACAAACATGTTCTACCTTAATCTTTACAGCTTTGAGATTTGGGGTGGGGCCATAGGAGATGAGAATACCTCAGGCTGTCAGTTCTGAACTTTTAAGAGCGCAAGGCCTTGTCTTGCAGTAGGCATCTTATCCTGTCTTCCTTCAGGTCACTTACACACCATTCTGTGTCAGGAACTCACTAATTATCTTTATTCAAATTTACTTTAAGATAGACTTCTTGAGATATATGATGCTCCTTTTGTCACCTGTGTCAGCACTTTTTCAATAATTTCTACCTTTGTCGCTTCATATTTGTAAAGGTCATTGGATGGCTACAATTTTTCATTTTCATTCTCTAATAAAATATACTGTATGTAGGAATTATAGAGACTATAGCATGCCTAATATGTATTTGTGTGTGTTTATTTGCTTCCTTAGGACAATTCTAATTTATACATGGTAATGGAGTATGTTCCTGGTGGTGAGATGTTTTCACATCTAAGAAGAATCGGAAGGTTCAGGTAAGAGTATTAATGACATTATTCCTTTAAAAAGGCTTAGTTGCTAATTTGGGAAGAGGGTTTTATAAAATTTGTTAGTATTGAAGCAAAAATTCTAAAGGGCTAAGTGCATTTTATTTACCCCTCTTTCAGTGGACTAGTGAGGCAATGAAAAACTTGTAATTATTTCTTATTTTTCAGTTAGTTTATGGAGGCGTTCATGATCTATGCACAATAGAATCTTGGGATTCCTATGCATATCGTCACTGAAATTGATGATAGTTCCTAAAGGTGAAATGTAAAGTCTTAAGCTTTGTATCGTGGGATACGTTCATCTTGATTTGCATGTGTATTTTAGCTGCAAGACTTAAGTTAAATTTAGGGAATGAGTGTATCAATTCTAAAATGTTTGCTATTTGCTTTTTTTTTTCCTTGTTACACAGTAAAAGAACCAGTTAAGATACTTAATTTGTCTATCCCTGGCAGTTACATGGTTGTTTCAGTATCTTAGCAGAACATTGGGGTACTTAATATTCTTTTAATTCTTCACAGTGAACCACATGCACGGTTTTACGCAGCTCAGATAGTGCTAACATTTGAGTACCTCCATTCATTAGACCTCATCTACAGAGATCTAAAGCCTGAAAATCTTTTAATTGATCAGCAAGGATACATCCAGGTATGATATTCTTCGTATATTTAGGGAGTGGAGTCTTGTCTTACAGTGTAGGGTTAGGTAATTCTAGCAAATGTGTTTAGAATAAATGGTCTGAAGCTGGTTGGCATGTTAGCATGTATTCAGGGAGCATTAAAATGCCCTACTGCTTAGTAATGGTTAAAACCATTGGATTGTACTTCCTCTGACTAAAATGAAGTATGCACAATGGAGCTATCTGCAGTTGAGCGAGTTGTCAAGGTTTCCCTTGGGGTCTGTGGTGAGAAGTAGGTGGTTACATGGCTCTGTTCATCTGACCTATTTTATGCATCTGCCCTAGAACAAGACGAAAGGTGCCCTAAAATGTCGGGTTCTCTGCATTGTCTGTACAAGTAGTTTAGGATAACCAGCTTAGATGTCAACACCGACACTATAGTACTTCAGTCAGATGAATCTCACCCTTGGAGAGTCCTAACCTTCTCAGCACATCTGGAGTAAGAGCTGAGTTGGTATCAGATCAGAATTGCAGTGCTGCAAATGGTGACTTTGGTTTTACAACAGCCTCTCACAGCACCTCCTCATCTTCCTTTTAGCTCTTATGTTTTTGACCTAAATGGCAAATGGGAGAGTGGTGTACAGCAACAAGCACTCTGCAATGCTTTGTAGTCCTTAAACTATAGAAGCTCTTCTTTCCTCATTGTGTCACCTTTTGCCATAGAAGAATCTAACAGGAAAATACATAATAAAAATGTTTGAGAGAAGTGGAAAGGATTCATATCTTACGTTGTTTATAACTGTAAAATAATTTTGCATGCAGAATAAAATAACACTGTAGGGAGAAGAGAAATACAAATATTATTAATGTGGTTGGGGACCACCATTAATGTAAAGCTGTGAACGGCTTACTCCAGAATTGGCGACTCTCTATATGCAACAGTATGTTTTTGTGATGGTGGTCAAACTGCAAATGATAACGGGTCCAGCAGTCACTCTTCCCATGTGAGGCTGGTTCGCTTCTGCTTCTGAACAGAGAGGGGGGTTTGTGTTCATATGTTGATACTGCAGCTCCAATTACATTTTGTTTAGAAACTCCGTTCATTTTCTTTTTTAATTTCAAAGCCATTAGTGTTTGTCCCATGTCTGCAGTGTATTACATAGCCTGATGTGCATTCACAAACACAGAAATTATTCTTTACTGACTGAAGCAGGTCTGTCTAGTCAGCACATCACCCTCTGCGTTCAGTTCCAGCTGTGATTGCTGTTGTTTCTACCAAAAATGAAGCAAAAGCTACCTTGATGGTTTGGAGTGACACTAGTGTATCAGAAACATCAGCACAGGTTATTGTATAATTAGCAATGATTGTCATTGTGGTACAGTACGTTTTCTCAGGGAATGGGTTCAAAATGATACGAAGAAGGAGGAAACAAAAGAAACGGATCCCCAAAGAAGCATAGACTTGATAGCTTGAAACTGATCCCAGAATTTCACACGTAACTCCCTGGCTTCCGTATGTATTCCACAATAAAGTCCAGGAAAAATCACAGAGAGGATGGTATCGCATACAGAGTTCTGAAAACTTACTGCAGAAAACATGACAAGTGGAATGAAGAATTTATAATGGCCAAGAACTTGCCATTTGTGAATACAGTTACTGCTACATTTCCCCCCCCCTCCCCAGTTCTCAGATAAACAAGCTTGACTCTGGTGATACTTTCAAAGATATTCAGAATCAGAAGTTACTGGAAGACCTCTTTTGTGTTGTCTTATTCCCACACTAATTTTGCATATAACCTTTATATACTTATGCAATAAAATTCCAAATTTACAAGACTGGCAGATATCTTGACCCTTTTTGTGATTCATTTATTTGTTAACTAAAGGAAAAGATAAATATCTTGTTCACATTCACATTCTTTAAACTTTCAGCAGTATAAACAGTCTGATGTGAAAAGTATAAGAAAAATGATGAATGTAATTGCAGTACATGTGGAACATTAGTAAGCCATAGTTCCTGCTGATTTTTTAAATCATAAATAGAAGCTTGTGTCAGAGGGAAAATATGTATTTTGTGTTATTTATTAATTTTATCACGAGAAACCTTCTATTTCTCTGAATTAGAAGTATCAGAAGGACTGGCTACTAAAGGTACATCTGACTATGATACTATCTGATTTGAGAAACAAATTTTTCCTCTGTATAAAATAGCTTTCCAAAATATTTCAGAAGTCCTTAATTTTCAATTTCTTCGTAGAAATGCACTTACAGTCAGTTTATTTCTTCTGATGACAGGTTACGGACTTTGGCTTTGCAAAAAGAGTAAAAGGAAGAACTTGGACGTTATGTGGGACTCCAGAATACCTGGCACCTGAAATAATTCTCAGCAAGGTACTGTGTCTTGTTATTCAGCCATGCATTTGATGCAGTTAAAACTTACCACCCAATTATTAAACTCTGAGGAATAAACAATTGCTGATACTTATAAAAATCAAATCTTGATTAGTCACCTCTTTATGAATTACACAAAATGCAATCGTTGTATTGTAAATATTTTTTCAGTATACTAAAACTTACTCCAAAGCAGGAATTTTCACATAACTGTACAGAACTTTCTACATATGCTTGCCATGTAACTTGTGAGGGGGGGGGAAAGGGGATTTAAAGAATCTGTAATTAGGTTATTTAACTAGCATCCTTATCAGAACAGCAGATCTGAGTGATTACATTCTGAAGTGTTAACAGACTAGAACAGAAGCTCCAGAGGTAACAAGAACCGTATATTGGATGAATCAGTAGTCATTAAATAACTAGTTGCAGAGTGTTTCAGGTTTAAGGCACTTTACATGAAATCAAACGTGACAAACCACTGGTTTTACACACAAAGTACATGCAGTCTAAGCTTACTGTTGATCAGTTTGTGTCTAGTACTTGCACTAGGTGTTTGAACATAGAAGTATTATTTATCATATAGCTGTTCAACTGCAGCCCTTCATGTTTTGCAAAGGAAAAATATCCTTATAGTTTATGGAACTCCTTATGATATAAACAACCATAACACATAATGTTAAATTATGCATTTAATCTGTGGTTTAATTAAATACCCGTTGCAGGTCTTTAAAACCAAAATATATATATGTGTGTGTGTGTGTGTGTATATGCGTGTGTGTGTGTGTATATATATATATATAACCAAAAATACTTTTATTTCGGGAGAAAATTTTCATTATTTGCAGCTTTTTTTGCCCCTATGCAGCTAAAGCAGCAGAAGAAATTGCAATGCATCTACTAGAAGTTCTCCATAGTAGATTTTTCAGGAAAGACTGAGTCTTAGCCCTGAGCTTTGTAAAAGATCTCAGAGAACACGTATAAAATTGGTGGAGTTGGTGGGGTTTTCTGTCTTTTTTAATATTAAATAGGATTTACTAATGATTTTATGTTCAGGCCTTAAAGATCAGATCATAAATGACTCTATAACAGCTAATTAACTAAACTTTTTAAGCTCTTGTAGCTAGTTTACTAAATATGAAGACGAATGTTCTGAAATGTGCATAATCAAGCAAAAAGATGATGGTATACAACACAGGAAGTGTTATATTTAATGAAATTTCCCTAAGCTTTGAAAGAAGTTTCAATCATTCTGAAACAAGATTATTTTCATTTTAAATAACTAAATAAATAAATTGTGCCCATTTCTGTCACTTAGGGAGTCTCGTCACATCAGTGTAAAGACATCACTGAAACTCAGCACAGGAATGTGTGCAAAATGTTTCATTTTCATCACTGTTTCACTGTTGTTAGTGTAGGTTTTAAGTATATTGCTGTTGGAATCTGTGAGCTTGAGTTTGGTTTGAACTAGGTTGTAAATTCTGTATTAAACAATAATGCATTTGCTTTCTTTGTATTCCATAGATATATATTGAAAATATTAAACTGTTAGAAATGTACTAACAGTGGTATTTCTCATTTTATCCAGGGTTACAACAAGGCAGTGGATTGGTGGGCATTAGGAGTGTTAATCTATGAAATGGCAGCTGGATATCCCCCATTCTTTGCAGATCAGCCCATTCAAATTTATGAGAAGATTGTGTCTGGCAAGGTGAGTGAAGGCTCTGTGTATTCTTGCAAATGCCGTTGTTTTTCTTTGCAGAACCTGTTTTTTGTGTGGAGTAGATGCAGAATTTACTGGCTACTAGACAGTGAGGAATTTGGAAAGAATATGGGAAAAGTTTGTAATGTATGCTTCTGTCGTGGTTTAACCCCAACCAGCAACTAAGCCCCACACAGCCACTCGCTTGCTCCCCCCCCGGTGGGATGGGGGAGAGAATCGGAAGAGTAAAAGTGAGAAAACTCATGGGTTTGTGATAAAGACAGTTTAATAAGTAAAGCAAAAGCCACGCACGCAAGCAAAGCCAAACAAGGAATTAATTCACCACTTCCCATCGTCAGGCAGGTGTTCAGCCATCCCCAGGAAAGCAGGGCTCCATCACACCTACATCACACCTTACTTCGGAAGACAAAACGCCATGATTCTGAACATCCCCCCTTCCTCCTTCTTCCCCCAGCTTTATATGCTGAACATGACATCATATTGTATGGAATATCCCTTTGGTCATTTGGGGTCAGCTGTCCCGGCTGTGCACCCTCCCAACTTCTTGTGCACCCC
>WAAD01004802.1:130331-141606 GCA_013389945.1 Fregata magnificens
CTCCCCTCAGCCTCCTCTTCTCCAGACTAAACAATCCCAGTTCCCTCAGCCGCTCCTCATAAGACTTATTCTCTAGGCCCTTCACCAGCTTTGTTGCCCTTCTCTGGACACGCTCCAGCACCTCAATGTCCTTCTTGTAGTGAGGGGCCCAAAACTGAACACAGTATTTGAGGTGCGGCCTCACCAGTGCCGAGTACAGGGGCACAATCACTTCCCTACTCCTGCTGGCCGCGCTATTGCTGATGCAACCCAGGATGCCGTTGGCCTTCTTGGCCACCTGGGCACACTGCTGGCTCATGTTCAGTCGGCTGTCGACCAGCACCTCCAGGTCCTTTTCCACCAGGCAGCTTTCCAGCCACTCTTCCCCAAGCCTGTAGCGTTGCACGGGGTTGTTGTGACCCAAGTGCAGGACCCAGCACTTGGCCTTGTTAAACCTCATACAATTTACCTTGGCCCATTGATCCAGCCTGTCCAGATCCCTCTGTAGACCCTTTCTTCCCTCAAGCAGATCGACACTCCCGCCCAACTTGGTGTCATCTGCAAACTTGCTGAAGGTGCACTCAATCCCCTCATCCAGATCATTGATAAAGATGTTCATCAGAACTGGCCCCAATACCAAGCCCTGGGGAACACCACTTGTGACCAGCCGCCAAAACTGTTTGCAGCACAAATCCAAAACACAGCCCCATACTAGCTACCATGAAGAAAATTAACTCTACCCCAGCCAAAACCAGCACAACTTCTTAAGTACAGATGTTGTTACAGGAATGTTAAAAATCCAAGTTCTAAAAATCTGTTCCCTGCCTTCAAGTTTAAAATGCAAGTTATTAAATTTACAGACATTGTGGTATTATATCCTTTTATGCTTGGATAAAAATGATCCAACAGCTATTAACAACTATTTAGCTATACACTTAATTTGGCTAGCGACTTTCTTTTCTAGAAATATTTTTGCAGCTTTTCAGAAACTCTAAAGAGTTTCCACAATTCATAGTAGGTTTCTTTGCTCCTGAAGTCCTGTAGTTCAAGACGTCTAATGTTCTGTTGAGCTTTCATTGCTATATAAATTTTTTTAAAGTGTTTCAAACTTTTCCCTTTTGTTTTTCATGAATTCGTGAAGTGTGCCAGGTAGCACAAAAATGTGATCGTTCGGTTGTTTCTCCTGCCAGCCAGTGTTGTTTCTTCATGTTTCTTTGGGCTCACCTGATTTGTTATGGTTGGTCTCTTCCTTGTCCCTACGTAAACACATGCTGTGATGTGCCTTACTTACTTCTGTAATTCTAATCAAGCAAAGTGCCTCAGTAGGCCCTGTGGTACGCTGCAGTGAGATCGATTCCTGTCTAGGACCTTACTTAAATCAAGAAGGTGGTTGCTCTTTGGAAGGCTATAATACTGTGACCCTTCAGCTATCTCTGTGAATATATGGGAATTCATTTACAAAGATATATTTTTAAAGAAATATTTATCTTCTAAACTAAAAAAACTTGGACATTTTTTGCAGTTGCACCTAATTTGCTTGACGTTTGTACTGTTGATCATCTACCTTTTTTACTGAGTCCGTGGGTGGATGGTTGCAGAAGCAGCACTGGACTTGAACTCTGGAAACTTAACATTTCTGTTCTCAGCTAGCAGTATGTTTCTTTTATAACCTTAAGTCTTTCATTTAATCGATCTCATGCACTGAGTTCTCTACTTAAAAAATTGAGTTAATATTTCCTTACTTCTCAGCTGTCTAGGTATTACATTCATTAAAACCTGTGAATTTCTTATGTACTACAATAGAGCCATATTGGCAGGTAAACTGAAGCAGTGTCCTTGATTATCAGACCTCTTAATTTCACAAGATGTTTTTATGTTAAATAATTCCATGTTCTGCATTTACATCATAACTGATCAGCTGAATATAGGGAGTGTCAAACACTGAGACTATGGGCATGACAAATACAACTTTCTGCCTGTTCTTTTCCCCTTTCTTCTCTCTTCCATCTCAAATGGTGTCAGTAGATCTTTTGCTAGTAAAAGCCTATGTAATTACATCCCATAAATCATCTTCAAATATTTCTTAGCCAGGTTTGAATTAATTGTATTGGCAAGTCACTCGTGTGCTATCTTCAAATAGTTCTGTGTTATTTATGTAAGACTTTTGATGTTGGTGTATTTAGTTATCAGAAACAGATTACAGTACAGCATAAAGTTCCAGATTGAATTTTCATTTGTGATTGCTGAATGTTCAGTTATTTCAGAGTGTATCTATATAATTATATGCTGTATGTATGCTATACTGTACTGTGTCTCCTGTGTGCATGTGTGTGTATGTATATAATGTAATCTAAAAATTTGTTCTTACAAAATAATTGAGGATGCCTTGAGATGATAATGTGTTGGTGAGACACAAAGTTAAATTTAGGTTTTTTATCATTATTACAATAATATTTTTCCTCAATCAGATCTAGAAACTTTCAGTTCAAAAAATGGTGAAGACACGAGGTAGTGCTATTGATAAAGGCTCTGTGAAACAGAAATAAATGTGCAACAATAATAATCTCTTTTCATGCATTCCTACTTGATTTGTTTTTAGAGGAAGCATAGAAAATGGCCCCAATGTTTCCTTTTGTGTGAACGTTGTTTTACTTCACAGGGGGAAGAATCAAATTTGTATAATGTTTTTAATGTTGTGGATGTATATTTTTAGGTAAGGTTCCCATCACACTTCAGTTCAGACTTAAAGGATCTTCTAAGAAATTTACTCCAGGTAGATTTGACCAAACGATACGGAAATCTCAAGAATGGTGTAAATGACATAAAGAACCACAAGTGGTTTGCAACTACAGATTGGATTGCCATTTATCAGAGAAAGGTAAGACCCTTCCTGGTCAAAACTATTACAGGTCTTTAAGGGGTTGAAGTAAAATTTCTAATTATTTTGCTTATTTTTGCTTTCCTAAACCTGTCACTTTTAATTAAACTAAGAAAAGGTGAAAATAGTTTAATCTTTAACACTCTAAAGAGTTTATATTGATTGAATTATGTTTGTTTCTTGTTGGTATTTTATCCTGGACTTCTGTCTACATTCACGTTCTCCTAACACGTGTTGTGCTTTAGTCTATTTCTGGAATATCTCAGAATGAGCCATCTCCTGCCTCTCTCGCGTTTTATTTAACCCCTGCTATAGTGGCATCTATAAATACTCCTCCACAGCAGAGAGGAATCTGTTTTCCTTTCCAGCTAGTTCTTAGCAGTCAGACTGTGGTTCAGTGTGGAGGAGCTTTAGCCAAAGCTAGAGCTTTTCTTTTTCTGCTGAAGAAGTATGCTCCCTCCTTCTTGCTCTCGCTGTATCTGTGATTGGGACAGGATCAGATGTAGAGAGTGTCTACTGAGTCCTCAGTGTCTACTGAGCAGTTTTTGCCTTCTGACACTACACTTTAATTGACTGCAGTTCCATAAGCTGCAGTAATGGAGAGAGCCCTGCTGAATGCTGTTTTCTGTCATTTTTTAGAATGGTTTTCTAGCCCTGCCTGACCAACATGACTTGCAATGTGGTTTTTAGAAAGTCCATGGCCAGTTTGGACTATGAGCTTTAGACTTGCATAAGAATGAAAGCAACAGAGAGAACTGAGAATATTTTCAGAGCACAAGCAGCCATTATCGTGTCAGTCTGAGAGGAGCACGTTAGTGGCTGCCAGGATGAATGAAGCAGAGCTGTGAGAGGAGACTGGGCAAAGGGATGAGGATGATAATTCAGTCTAGGTCTGTCTTCCAGTAGCTCCAAAGTGCCCCCTCCCCTTCAACGTAGAGTCAAAGTTAAATATCTGTAGATTAGTGAGTTACTAAAAACAGATTCGTAAGAAATTATTTGTTCGCTTAAGTGCAACCTCTGAATTCTTGGTTTTTCAGTAGACAACAATAAAAGACTAAAATAACTTCATTGGTGGTGTCCCGGAAGACTCAGGTGGAGAAATAATTTTGTCTCTAGATATTGGTGAAAAGGTTAGAGTCAAGCGATAACATTTCAAGGAATTGGTTTACATTGTTGAAATGCTAACAGTCTTGATTATAGAGACATGAACTTGCTGCTGCAACAGCAGTATTTTAAAGGCCAAATGTAAATACTAACAATAGTTTCTAAAAAGAAACCGGTTGTTTGGCTACACAAGCTGACAGTACAGTTGTTGTAGTATTCACTAATGTATTAATTACTAGAAGACAGGGTACAATTAACACATCTTGTATTCTTTCTATTAAGTATAGATGCTTTAAGAAAAGATTCCCCACTGCAGAATTGTAATTATCTGTTCTTTGCTTTCTTAATGCCTGTTTACAAGGCAGTTTTATATGCACTGAGTTTCATTCCCCAGTATGCCGTTCGGGGACACCCAGGCCCCATAATACTAAATCGGATGTTTTAAAATGCTAAATATTCTTAGCATTGCTAGTGCACTGTTGTAGAGAATTACTTTTACAGAAACAAGAAATATTTTAAAACATGAACTAGTAATACAGTCAGAATAGCTATTACTAGTTTTAAAGGATTGTGAAAACTGATGCTGAATGAGTTTGAAGCTTGTAAGTATAAGGAATAAATGCTGTAATATTAAGGGTCTGAAACAACAGCATGGATTGTAATATCATATAAGCAGTCATAGAAATACAGCAATAAACTTTGGGTTTATACCAGTTTTTCACAGTGGCTGTTACCACAGCATGTATTTTCCTGAATAAACGTAGTGTTCTTTGCAGCTAATGTAATGTGAATAATTTGTTATGCTGCAGTCATAAGTGAACCAGTCAATTACTTAATATTTCAGATGAGATCAAGTCGTCTTTGGCTGTTTGTGTAGCTGTTTATTAAAATGCTGCCTGATAATATGGTTGTACTTAGGGCCAAACAGGTATTTCTACTGTAAACCAGTGTTATCTCCTGCAATCTCTTTTTAGCAATTTCCTTAGTGAAGATAATAGGAAAAAGTCTGAGGCATCTCATTTGAACGTGTTCAAAAATTCCAGCAGTAAATAAGATATTTCTTGTGCTCTGAGCTTTGTTGTAAGGAAGTAATTGAAAATCAATTTGAGAAGACAGAGGCAGAATTCAGGTAATGGTAAATGTGTGGCTTTGTAGGCTAGGTATGTACACAGGCTGTGTATTCTCTCAGGATAAATCACCTAAACATGTATATTGTTTTAGGAACAAAAGGATACACACACACACACCCCCACACACCCCCACCCGCACCCCCACACCCCCACCGTCAGTAATCTACCTGGGGCAGTGAGCAGTTCTGTGTTCCGTGGTTGCACAGTGTGATCTGATCCCCTGCCTCAGCTGGAGCCATGCCTGCCCTGCTTATCTGTCTCCCCACCATGCTGCCTCTGGCACAGATACTCCTTGGGACATCCCAGAGAGAGATAGTTCTTTGATTACTTTGCATTTCCAGGTTTAAATTTGCATCACCTCAATAATTTTGCTATAATTTTGCTTACTATAAAGGTGGATAAATCAGGCACCTGCCAAAAAAAGAGGAATGCGGTACTGATAATCATGCCTCCCAACTCCAGTTTGTCCTAGACCTGTTTCAGTACAGTCTCTCTCCTTCTTCCTGGTCTTCCATACTCTCTCGTCCCTTCCTTACCATCCATTCTTCATCATTGCCTCCCATCAACCCCAAATCCTGCTGATCCCTTCTTTCAGCATGCAGTTGATTCTAAAATTTAGGTTATTTTAAAAAGTAATTAAGCTTAATTTTGAACTTTATGAGGTGTGATAGACTAGAAGGATTAAAATTTGAGTTAATATTAGCTAAGTGAAGGTGGAATTTAGTAGTCTGTTCCCTAAAATAAGCATTTCAGTGTCTGCAAGTTGGGAACAACTCCTTCGTTGGCTTTTTCTTTCCCTTCTTCCCCCTCCTCGTGCCCCGACTGTGTAGGGACAGCATAAAGTGCTAGCCAGTAAAAATGCAGGTGTGTCCCTGTGCAGACCTGTATCTTCATTTAAGGTCATCTTTAGTTTAACTTCCAAGAAGAGAAGAGGCTGAAGTGCACTAATTGGGACAGAAAGATTGAGACTGTGAAGTTGTAGCCAAACCCAAGGATTTTATTTTTAAGGTCAGCCTCAAAAAGCTGCAGGTTCCCTCAACTTTAAGCAGCAGCAGTTACGAGGGTCCTGGAAAACGACTGGTTCCAATACCTGAGTGTGAATGGCTTGCTATCGTACAATTGGCATGAGATGCACTGAATCTCAAGGCTAATCGAGTATATATGTGGATTTGAGAGGGTATGCAGGCAGTCTTTACCAGAAGGGGTTTTCCATCATTAATTAGAGGTATACTGGCTTTCTGAACAACCTTTTAGTGACTCCTCCAAGTCATTGCTTGTCTCTTAGTTGTGGCCTAGTTTTGAGAAGGCTTTTGCTTCTCACTTACAGTTAGGTCCTAGGAGGAACTTTGTAGGAGATGCAGAACAAATTGTTTTAAACTTGCATTAGGTTAGTTTTTATTTGGAAATACAGGGTTGTTGGTAAGTAGGAGGAGAGGGGTACCAAACAGCCCTGAGATAAAATTTTGAGTAGTGTTGATGGCAATCAACCTACTTCTCCACTTTCGCCATGACCGTGTGACTGTTACATGCAGCCCTCGCCGTGCTGGGAGCTGCACCATGCAGCTGATGAGCTGAGAGCAGGGTCTCTTCTGCAAGAAGAGAACTAAACTTTGTTTAGAAGTGGAAGTAATTTTTTATTGATGTTTGTCTGTGAGATATTAGTCTTTTTCAACTTACATTCATACATCTAGGCCTGCACCTTCTTAGGCTGGTTTTATTTATGTGCCATGACTTTAAGCTGATTCACTGTAATATCTGGTTTCTTGACAGGATTTGAGGAGTAATGGGAATATTGTTGTGCTTGTTATCACACTGTTAAATCTAAAGGTATTAGGCCAATAACGTTTCACGTGTGCTTTTTTTTTTTTTGCCCCCCCTCCAAATCCAGGTAGAAGCTCCATTCATACCAAAGTGCAGAGGCCCTGGAGATACCAGCAACTTTGATGACTATGAAGAAGAAGATATTCGTGCGTCTCTAACAGAAAAATGTGCAAAAGAATTTGCTGATTTTTAGTAGGAGTAAGAGGACAAGATGACATCAGGGCTCACATTGGGATCTTTGCACTCTGTTAACAGATGAGGTGGAGCTGAGACCATCATATGTCAAAACAGTTACCTAGTTACTTCATTCCACAAAGCTGACTGAGGTCTTTATTGCCATCTTCCATGTGTGCAGTTTGCACCAACCCTTCTAACTAGGCACAATTAAGCAAGCACTGTTTGTGCAGTAACACAGAATAATAGACCACTTTCCTACTTAACTTTGGTTTCTGTCGTTCTTTGTTTCTGTGTATTGTTCATTTTCCCCCTTTAAAATGAAGTAGTTTTTTACCCAAGAATGCTCCATTTTATTTTGAATAATGTATTATTTGTGTGAGTGAAATGGAAGGTGTTGCGGCTAGTGTGATTTAGACTGAAGTGAAAGATAAATGTTGCTTCTAGTCTGTGCCAGCCAATAATTCTTGTCTGTCTTGTGTCTGATGCTACAATTTATAATAATTTTTTAGTAGCTCAGACTAAACCTAGCCAACATTTTTAGCATTTTTGAAGGTAGTATTTATCGCCATATAAATGTCTGCTAAATTAACTTAAAAACATTTCTTCCTGGAGACTGACCAAAATTCAGTAGAATCAATTGGATGGCTTAAGTAGGGGACAGTAGCTAGACCCCGTGCCTTGGTTTTCTACATCCCTGCAGTTTTCGTCACTGCCTCCTTCCTTTGTATTTCCCACCTAGGCAGTAGGTAAATTGCCGTAGCCAGACTGTACCATGGAAAGCTTACAGTCTCGTGAGAGGGAGTTAATTCCACCTGGTCTGGATTTTGGACCATACTTAACCAAGTCAACTTACCAGCATTTCAGTTGGCAGGTATGAAATGGCTTTTTTAAGAACATGAACCCTAAACTCTTAAAGGAAGTTTTGGTCAGTATTGTAGAGAATATGATTCATTTTGATTCACATTTTCCTTTTTTGTTGTTGTTTTTTTTTTTAAAAAAAAGCCAATGTTTGGGCTCCCAAAGTATTCCTTGTTTTGAGCCTTTTTTGATTAAAAAAGGCATCCATTAAAATAAAAACCACGACACCACAAAAAGCAAAATGCGCTCTGCCATTAGCTATGAAAAACAAATGGTTTAGCAAATGCAAAATAATGTTCTAGATGCATCGCTGGATGAACACGGTTATTTTTTGTTAGCTGTTAAGAATAAGAGATTATTGCCAAGTTTTTATTCTGGTATACTATATTAGTAAACTGAGGATGGAGTACTGCTACAATCATTTTCTTTTTAATTACAGCACTTCATTCACGAAGAAAAGAGACAAAGTTTAAAAACTGCAACAGCTGGGTTTATTTTAGTTGCGTTGTGTCTTCATTTCTAACCTACTTTCTTTCAATCAAACAGAATGTATGGTCACACAGATATAAGTATTTGGGCTTAATTATGTTTTGTATACTCTCACCAACTGACTTAAAAGATATTGCTACCATGTGCTAGCTTTGGGCACTTTTACACATTTATTTCAATGTTAATAATCAGTGGCTCAGCACTTTTTTGGGGGTTGCTTTTAAACTTATTCATAGTAGTTTTATTTGTACACTTGATTCTGGCTGTCTCAGTGACCTGTCTTAAAACAGCACATCTAAACAGTTTAAACCAGACTCATATTTTATGATAAATTTACATGCATACAAGGATGGATTGTTTTTAAAAAAAATGAGCTATATTGATACATAGCCATTGTATTTGTTTGAATGTCAGTGCAAACCAACCACTGGCGTTCCTTCCTTTTAATCTGTATGACACTCCTTTAAGAAAAGCCTTTGTAGACATTTTACAAAAGAGTATGAAACGTACCATCCGACATTCTGTATGTTTAGGTTGTTGAGCATTTTTGCACAACGTCATTAGGAGGCTGACACTGAATGCAGTCTTTGTCCACCCATATTTACATATGTGCAAGAGAAGTATAAGATACTTTGCTGTAGCAAATTTTATGTAACAAAGATATATCGTCACATTAATAAATTTAAAGAAATCCTTTGTATGAAAATGTTAAAATCTTTTGTATTTCATTTAGACCAAGGACATGCTGCTGTATGCTAGCTGTATGCGATAAATTCTACAGTAACTTTGTTGTCGTTTATGAACTTTAAAAGATTTTAATAAATGTTGGAGATCACAATTTGATTCTGTTATGATTTTAATTTTTAATCATCACATTTATAATTCTAGTAAGGTTCGGAGATTTTTCTGTTTTGTAAAATACTGTAATCATTCATCTTGCGTGTACAATAAGACAAAAGTCTAGGAAATTGGTTCTGACATGTCTGTCTGATATCCAGATTAAATTCTACGTGGGCATAAGTGGAAAAGTCATCTTAATGCCATGATACTACGCTATTTCTTAATTTTATGAAAATCCTGTTAGAAAGTAAAATACTTTTCCAATATGGCATAATAGACTTCAGTATGGAAATGAGACTATTTTGGAAAAGGAGGGGAAGTGTGCAATTTCCAAGGCATTAGTGAGTACATTTGACAATGTGAGTATTATACAACCCTCTCATTTAAACACAGTCATAAAATATAACTACAGAATATTATGTTACCTGTATTTAATTTGAAAAATCCTTTTCACAATATGGAAAAATTGTATATCTATGACAGTAGAAGCTTGTTAATTTTACACATTTGAGGAATTAAGTGTTGAACTATATGGTATATTTTAATTGTACTCTAGTTGTATGTAACTTTCATTTCCAACATAAAGGATTGTATCTCATTAAGTAAATTGCTTTTTTATTATCTTGTCAGTTGCATTAAAACCCTTATTTTTAAATCCTTTAAAGTATTTTACTAATTTTTGCAAATAATTAGATGTTTTTAAGTGCTGCAATAGTGTGCAATATAGTAAACATTTATATACAGAAGTGCAAATTAAATTATGTACAACACTTGTGCTGCTTCTTTGTGAATCAGAATGTCGTATGATGAGAGTCGTTGCATCTCCCCACACACTGCACACAGGGTTTGAAAGCAGGAGGAAAAGGTTATGAAACATACCGCACACGTTAGTTGGGACCCGTTAAGCTTTACACTAAGTAGGGTGTGTGGAGAACATTAAAAGGCACTATGAGGAGTCACTGAGTTGGACTTCTTAGACAATCAAAGGCAAGCAAGGTGATTATTAGCTGCAATATTGTTTGTCTTCATATTTTCACATTCAGACTCGATGCTTTTTATTAAAGATAATTGCCTGTTTTTAAACTGTCTGCAGATCCCGCTGTACAAACTTTGTGCTGTGTCTCATTGTGCTGTGAAACAACTGATAGAAGTAAAGACTGTTCATGGTCTTGGCATTGTCTGTCTTGAGGCTTTTTCTGCAAGTGTTGTTCGGAGAGGCTCTGGTACCTGCTCTGTGTAATGCAGCTCCTCCTCTTCCTGCTTTCTGAGCGGAGCTTCGGCCTTTTTGCTTCTGCTGCTGTATGCCTACTGACTGTGGGTTTGTGTTCTTCTTGGTTTCATAGTACAAATGCTATATTACATTTTAAAGACCTTTGTACTTTTTCTAAAGCTGAGCTAAGAAACTGCAAAAGGATTGTCTTGTGCTTTTACTACAGCTCCCATGCAAACACAGCATGCCGAGCAGCAGATTTGAGGGTGTCATTCAAATCTGTTGTTCTTCTCATTTGCCATGTGTAAGGAGGACTTATCCCAGATAAGAATTTGAAAACCATTCTATAAGAAACTGGTAAAAAGACGATTCCATTCTCCAGCTGGGGTGCGTATAGCTATCTGGATGTGTTTGACCAAAAAAAAAAGTTGTGTGACCACCATAGCTTTGGAAGTGTGGGTCTTGCGCACATTTTAAAAATGTTTGTAATTGACAGCTTGAGGAATCAATTGATTTGAGGCCTCCGACAGAAGGGGTAAAATATGAGTGTCTGATGCCAGGCTGGGCAGTGATCACTTCCAGTAAAAGGGTTAGAGCTCCACAAGGATGTTTAAATGTCTTATAGGTAGTAAGTATTTGTCATCTAGCATAGGAATTATGTAAAGGGTTGGGGTTTTTAGAAGGATAAGATGGGTATCTCGGGGCAAGATAGGATCTCGGGATAGCTTCCCTTCCTCTTTTGAATTTAATGATGAATAAAAGTTTGAATTAATTCTGAGGTCTATTCGC
>WAAD01004803.1:4155-23548 GCA_013389945.1 Fregata magnificens
GCTGCTGGACAATCACAAATGTTTTACCTCTCTATAAAGTGGCAGAACTGTCTGCAAAGACAAATGGAAATTGGCTACCTTATAGTTGTGGTTTGCTGTACTGCTTTCCCTCAAACACTAAGTTCTGTCAGAGGATGTCTAGGACACAAGTAAACCAGCTGGTGAAAAAGCTAAAAGGAGAATCCTAGCTGGTCTGAAAGGTAAGTATATTCCCTCCTATCCCTTAGCATAGTCGAAGTGTCAAACAGAATTAACTAGTTAATCAGTACCTGCAGTCCTCTCCACCTCGACCCTGGAAAATCAGGAACTGACCTACATTCAGTGGCCCTACGCTGCTGTGCCAGGGAAATATTCGTAAAGGAAGCACAACAGGCATGGTTATGAAGCAAGCTGGTGATAAAACAGCACATTCTTTAGAGCGTACTGATGGAAAAGCTCCCAGGAGCACTAATGTAGGTATGCCACCTGGTAAGCACATGTCGCACTGCCCTGAGGAAGGAGTGATGTCAGATCCAGCCCAGGACCTTTCTGGCTTTCACAGGCGGCTGAAGAGCCAAGAGAGCTCAGTCTGTTGCATACACTAAGGAGATTGGAATCAAATGAAGGTGACAGCTTAATTACAATCTTCAATTTATTATTTGTAATTAGCTGTCAGACTCATGTGAACAACAACAACTTTCTCCCGCAAGCAGAGATTATGCTCAGCCTGAAGGTGTCCAACCTTACATCAACCGAGGTTAGCTTCACCTAAATTTTAAATAAATTCAAAACCCTTGAGGTGAACAACCTCATCTGCAGCAGTTCCACCACCTCCAGTGGCAGTTTCAAGTGTTTGGTGTGTCTGAAACTCAAGCACACAACGTGTTTAAATACAGATCAAGGCATCCTCTACGTCTGAGATTATATTTTTGGCAATAGACACAGGACAGAGATGTGGAAAGGGACTTGGACTCCCTGCACGTCAGGATATTTTATTGTTAAAATGTACCACGTCTGAGCAGAAGACAAAACCAGTTTTAAAATCCACTTCACTTGCTCATACCCAATACTGTGAGTACCGCAGAGCTGTTTCTGGAAAGGGCACGCTGTAGACTGCAACTAAAGATAAAATTCTCAGTTCCTGTAGCTTCGGACAGCTATGAAGAATTTAAGCTGCTAACAAACGCACCACATTTACTTTGTTTAGTTTAAGAAAGTGCATTTAGGCCAAACAGCTAATATTACTCTACAGGACTAGGGACATATTGAAGAGAAACTGCACGCTGCGGGACAGAGCTGCTTACAGTTTGGTTGCCAACTGACATTCACCAAGAGACAGGGAGAAAGAAGGACAGGCAGACACACGGTTCGGATCAGCACGAGAGTATCCAGGGAGATGCAGATGGCTGCAGAAGGCAGTAGGATGGATGCCAAGAGATCCAGGAAGTTTTGAAAGAAAGTCCTTCACCGAAAGACTACCAAACTGATGAGGGAAACAGGAGTGCTTCTGCACTTTCAAGACCGGCAATGCAGACAATTAAGGAATTTTGTGGAGGCTCCAATTAGACAAGTTTACTTACAGGGTACAGCTACCCCTGGCCAGACACACAATTCAACACAAAAGCAAGGCAATTCCTAGTTAATTATGGAACAGCAGCTTCCTCCAGATTGCCACTGGCTCTAGTTAAGCCCGTTGCACAAAATTTCTGTACTGATTTTGTGCCATTATGGTATTAAAAAACAAAAGCCTCCTCTTCCTGTTATTAGGCACACCTTGTCTTCTGGTGCATCAGACAGGAGCCACGGGCACTGTGGTTTGTATTTCTACATGTCCTCACTTTTACAAGTCCCGAGTTATGCTATTTTTAATACTAGAAGAACGTTAGAACAAGATTCCCCCTTTCACCCTCCAGCCTGCCTGCCATAGCTGTTCACATCTGCTATTTAACAGCATAAACATGGTAAGCCTGAGAAACTTGTTTCTGAGAAATTGTTAAAAATGAAACAATACATTATCAAGGGGTTTTAAAATATTAATGACCAAATTACAAGCGATCAAAAGAGTAGCAACTTTGCTACTCAAAGCTGTCCAAAAAGTGGCTTGATGTTTTCCTACAAAGCAAAAAGGTCCTCCCCATTTCAAAGAATTCATCAACGAGTATCTCATCAGCCAGGCTAATAAAGCCCAACAAGTACTTAACATGATGCAATCAAAGTACTGTCTGCAGACCCGCAGCCACAAGTTCAATTGCTTCACAGTGCTGGCCACGAGTATTACATCTCCAGATTGGTACTTGGATAGGGCGCCCGCAAGGTCCTCTACCCCACAAACTGTTCCAGATATGTAGGTGTGCCCAAAGGGCATTTTTTCAACCTTCCAGGGGATTTTGACCATCTTACAGATGCGAAGAAAGCTGCACAGCACCCGTGCTTAATCTTCTGTTGCCACATGTAAAAACCATCTTCCTGCTTGAGTCTTAAGTAGAGCTTTTCCTCAGGCTATTTTGAAACTGAGCCTCTTTGGTCCAAAAAATACTCGTGATTTGTCTTTACCAGGCGCCTCTTGCACCCAGAGTTCCTTCCCATGAAATGAAATTGCACTGAAACGCTACCATGTCCTTAAATGCTACAGAGAAGATTTCCCCCCCTCCATTCAAGAGCAAACTACATCCACACTTAAAAAAGAGAAGTATACTTCAAATTCCTAACACAACACTTCACAAAAAGACATTGTTTCCCTTTACCTGCAGTAGAAGCAGACAAAGTACTCCTATTTTAAATATGCCCGAGCTTTCTAACATTTAGGTTTTAAAAAAAGAAGAGTTGACGGGCACTTTAAGAAGTTTCGGTCCTGAGTTAGTTTCTCACTTCACTTCAAAGTACTTCTTCAAAGTGCAAACGTATTTTTCTTTGTAGGCACTAATGAATTTTTAAGTAGTTGGTATTTTGACTGCCATCCAGAATAGTATGTCTTAACAACTGACCAACATTATTAGGGCATGCCTACACAAAGACACACACGAAAGTTATGCCGAGCTCAAACCTTCCGTTGATTTAAAGCACATTAGCTAAATCTCATTAACTTCCTGTGTGAATGAGCTTGTTGAGAAGAGGACTTAAATCCAGCTGAATGAGATGTTTAACAAAGGATCTCACAGCTTTCAAAAACCACATGTTTGGTTACTCAAATTATTAAAGAAGAGCTTATTTAGGCTGTGATTCTAAACAAAAATATCTGAAATACGAGTATTTCCAATAAGTATCGGTCAACCTGAAGGCGTGTTTGGTCAAAAACATTATTGGTCAAGCCGCTCCTCGCTCATCTTTCACCCCATTACTCTCTCATTTTATTGTTCCTATAGGCAACAGTTTTGCCAAATGTCTGTGCAGCGTGTGTGCCACCCTCCATAGGAGATTCCATCAATGCATATGCAATGGTCTGCGCTAGCAGAGTCCTAACGAAGACCAAGAAAGAAGTATACAGAAGAAGCCATAAGATTACATTTCAAAAAAGTGTAAGCAAAATCTAGAAGGTAACAATTTTACAGCTTGACATCAAGCAACTGATATCAAATGACACCTGCAGTGTTCTCTAGATAGCAATGATGCTCACGGTAAATAAAAATAGTGTATCGCTGTTCTTTATAAAACACATCACTACTTTATAGTCTTACTTGCAGCTTAGTACACCTCCCTCACTGTTTACGGTACACACTAACTTGATTTATAATACTATACAGTCCTTACAGTCTCCCTGTGGAGCATTAATAATCAAAGAATTCAGATACCTCCACATTATTATGGATGTTAATACACAGTTCATTAAGCTCCTTCACGGCACTCAGAAAGCAACCTGAGCACACACTGGTTCTTTTCTCAGTTTTCTTTGTACTTCTACTTGGCACTTTGATGAAAGCTACTTTTTTCCCAAGACCTTAATCACATTAAAACAAAGGTGAAGTTAGAGACTCATCTAAGAAAAATTCCATTTATTAAGCAAATCAGGGTAATGTGCCAACTTTTTCAACTCTGAATATGAAGCTCCTTTCCAAAGGCTTAGGCATTCCTACGTCTACTTTTGAAACGGATACTCACTCCTTGCTGAAAGAGAACAATTTTAGTCCAGCAAGCAACATAAAACCAGTAACTGATTACACACTTGAAAAAGCTTATACCGAGTTGATCTATTAGGCTTGACTTGAAATAAATATTTCCCTTCCATTTAACGTAACTTAATAAAAGATTCGGAATTCAAGAAACTTTCAAAAACTAACCAAGATGCAGCATTCTTAAAATCTCTTTTTTACTACATAAACCTCCTATAAATGTCTCCCATTTTAAAAATTAAAAGGAAGCCAAAGCTCACAGGTAAACAGGAAAGAGGGTAAATACTTCTGAGTCTCTCTTTACAGTGATAACAATTTTTAAATGAAAAATTAAGTCCTCAAATCTTTAAGATACTGAAACTTAGTTATTAAAAACCTGAGTGTGTCAGGTTTAAGTTTTCTTATTTAATAATGACCACGCTAAAGCAGTTGGATTTTTGTAATCATCCCCGTTAACATCTGAATTCAAAGAAGCTCTTACGTCCAGAAACCTGTACCAACTTCTAGAGACCGTCTCAGCCAATTCCTCCACTGCCTTTCTTCCAGCCTATGCTCAGTGCAACAGCTCGAGTCGCAAGCCGCAGCCTGAAAGGATGCAGACATCCCGAAGGAAGATTTTTATAATCTGGTTGGGCTCACTACATTGTATAACTGTACTGTGTCCAATCACAATCTCTGCGCGTTACACAACGGCTGAAATGCAGGAAGACACCACACGGTCATAAACTGTTACTACACGCCTCTGCCACAGTTACGAAAAGTAAGCGAACAGAGAGCGTCTCTGAGTAACAGCAGAGTGTGTACAGACCAAGCCGAACAAGGAGGTTCAAGTGTTTTACATAACCCGCGCTACAGGGAGAAAACCCAGCCGGAGCCCCCAAAATTCAAGTTGCATACATATTTACATGCCTGACTCCCAACAGCTGTAATTAGGATTGGGATTTTCTCCACCAATTTAGCATTTCTATAAGCCTCCGTTGTGCAACTTGCACAGAAATATTTTTATTAGCGATCAGCAGGTTTTCAAGAGGCCCCAGATCTCAAAGCTCTGTTCTGTAAGACAAGGTTTAGCAATCCACAACCCCACCAAGAACTGAAAACACACAATATAACTTGGGCCGGGGTCGTTCACTTTCCTACCGGAAAATGCTGCGTAACAGTGATGTTAAGGCCGCAGAGCAAGGTGAGATGGAAAAGGACTCAGGAATAGAATCGAGAGACTTGAAATAACAACAAAAAAAATTAATTAACGTGCAGTCCTTCCGCATCAATCTCTTCTTCTCTCCCTGACCTACCCCTCTTTCTGCAGGACAGCACTGTCTTAAGGCTGCCCTTACGCTTCTAAACATCCCTTTATAATTCGTCGCATCACAGCCCCTGCCTCGAGTTATCACTTGCCACCAAGTTTGTGCACCATCCCCTTACCCCAAGAGGGAAGTAAGTACCTCTCCAAATACATCCTGTGCTTGCACTATTAATGAGACACCATCACTTCTACAACCGATACCGTAAGCGATAACTAAAATAGGCCACCAGAAAGCAGCACCCAAGTAGCAGGTGCTGCCCACCCACATTTATACGTAGCGTCTCTGCCACTTACACGCAACTGAGAGCCGGCCAAGAGCACAGTGCTCGCTCGAGGGCAGAATAATGAGCTCACTTCACCTGAAACGCACCTTTTGAACCCAAATTTGCGGAGGCAAAAGACAGGCCGATGGCGCCATCTAGCTCCCTTCGCTTAATGAGCAAAGTCAGCATTACGCAAGTTTAACTTTGTCATGCAGCCCCGAAGCTTGCTTAATTGTCAAGACCTGAAAGCTGCGCATCATCATCAGATCAGAAATCGGCATGTGCTTGTTCTTGCATCAAAGAACCAACTCCTGAATAGGGCGTACTTAATTGAAAGCTGACACTTATTACGTGCAATGCTCTTTATTCATCATTTACTAAGAATGCATGGAAGAAAGCCAATTATCTCCACTGATTATTTTATGCAGTGTGTGCGTATATAAAACCACATTGTGTTCCAGCATTTAATCTCCACTGCAAAGAGATGTTGAAAAGTTTCCTCCTCCACTTGCTCCTTTTCCAATTGTTAGATTCTTTACTTCTGAATTCCAAATGTTTCACAAACAGAAACATCTTCTAATTTCAACATGGAGAAAGCTTACAGCCCTTAATTCAAGCATCACCGTATCTTAAGTTTTAAGACCATAAAATAGAAACTGCTGTACCACAGGCCCACAGACTGCCTGTCAGGTTACTCATCTACAATCCTTCTCAGGAATACGCTGGAAATTAAGATTCACGGCATTTGATGTGCTCACAGGGAGGTACAGGACTAAGCGATCGATGGCAAGAAAAAAACATAAGCTTTTGAAAGAAATAAGCCATTTGCTTTTTTACTCCAATGTCCAGAATTTTTTTTTTTAAATAGTTGCATTAAAAAATGCCAGGGACTCAAATGCTGCTTGTCCTGAACATCAAAGTTCACAGTATAATTGAGTTCAACGCAAGTAAAATTACTTAAGTATCCACTTAAACAAGACTTGTCTATTTACCTTACCATTAAGACTAATCGCTCCAGAGTTCATCACTGGTGAGTGGAGAATTTCATCATTCAAAAGATTTATTTCCGATCACTTAGTATTTACATTCAATAATTTAGTTCAAATAAACCACCTACTACTTTGGATGCCTCCACTTAAAACCCCGCTTCCACGATCAACAGTCTGGACAGATCTAATCGCAGGTTGCTTGGTTAAAATTCCCTGCAATGAATAGGTACTTAATCACTGCCATACTTGAGATGAATGTTAATTCAAGGTATAACTCTTGCGACTACTGTTTCAAGATAGTGGAATATTTTACAGTGCCTCTTCAAACTCCACCATACTGTGAAAGACAGGCGGGAGTAAACAGCTGAGAAGCTCTACGTATTGCTGCACTTTATTGATGGAAGTGAAATCACAGCAGACAATTTATTTTGCTCTTTCAGTACAGGAAGCATTGTCATGATGATCCTACATAGCTAGTCATCATTTTTATTAGCTGCTTAGGATCTGAAATTGAAACTGATGGGAGCATTTCTCTTGCTTGAGAATGTTACTTCTAGGAGGAGTTCACTTCTGATTATTATGAGAAAATCCATTTTTCTGCCTCCTTCTCAGACATACAGTGTTCAGTTTAAGGATGAAACAAATACTTCACAGTGCCCTAGTCAAATTATGAATGTTTGCTGTTAGACATGCATTGGTAAACTGACAATTTACAGGCAACGTTCTTAGTTTGAATATTTATTCTGAGGCCATCCTCCTTAGTTCGCAGCACTCAGGACAAAATTCTTCTTTGAAGTCACCTATTTCCACTGTACTGAAAACTGCGTCTTGTGTACAGGGATGGCATGCAGTGGTTATCTCATATGATCAAAACTGATAATAATATGACCCAGCAACCGCAAACACCTGGTAACTAAATACCGCCTTCAAACCTTCATATATTGCCAGGTAATAACAAGAAAAACACACAACATAAAAAGGCAAGTCTGATACAGTCACTGAAAAACCGTTAAGAAGAGGTTCTCTGTTCTACAACTTATCTAATTAAAAAAAAAAAAACCCAAACCTGTTCCAGCATAGCAGATGCCTCACAAATATTCAGCTGTGGCAACGCTCTCAGAGCAATGCTGTCGGAAAAAGGCATGTCTTCTTTGCAAGAACATCCTGTTTCATCAGGAGGGTTAGGTATAGGATGCCTCATTTATGACAGCCAAATGAGTCTCCCGACTACATTTTTGTAACAATCTCCTAATTTAAGTATTCTTCCTATCTAAGTCATAACAAATATGAAATCTTTTACATCAGTGAAGAGATTCAATTTATACAGCAGTCTCCCATGAACATCCTCCAGAATACACTTAATATAATACAGCAAACACAAGAAAATAGCATCACATGTTAGTAGAATAAATAGATCCACTTCCACCCACAACTTGGAACAGCAGAAAGACTAAGCCATTAAGTTTGATCTTATAGAGACATTTATAAATGCATGGAATTATAAATTCCTTGAAAAAGCACTTACCAGAAGATATGCTTTAATATGAAAACATCTACTGTTCTCTTCCCTAATGCTGCATCAAATACACACAAAGAATTACTGAAATTGCTTTGAAAGCTTACCATTTAAGTCAATGAGCAATGCATGGTCCTGGGTACTACTCACACATACCCCTTGTACGTGACTCAACCCATTAAAATGTACATCCCTCTCATCGAACAGAACAGATGCCTAGAAGCGGTCCTTGTTAAGTGAATTCCACTTTTCCAGTTAGGGAATGAAATGCTTTGTGCCCAACTTCTTTTCTTCTTAAATCCTGAATTCAGTTACAGCTTGTATTACGGGGTTTCTTAGAACTTTTCCTGCAACTGTGTATTTTTAAATACTTGTAAGAAAAATCTAGGGTCTGAGATGTACATCAAAGCAGACCGATGGTTCTTCTACATAAAGAATTAATTACAAGATGGAAGCGCCTTTAAAAATACCTATGGCTGATTTCTGGGCAAGAAATAAGAAATCATTTTCGAGGAAAAACAACAACAAAAGAGTAGTGAAGCCAAAGCCATATACTCCACAGGCACAGATCAAAGCGATTCAAAAATTAATGAAGAAGGAATGTGCTTTTTGTGACCTGCTATTGTATTCACCACGTCCATAAACTAAGTCAGACGCCTATGTCTTTCCTGGACCTCCGGGTATGCTTGTAATTAAAGGCAAAAGCTCAAGTCATTTTTCTTCTAAGAACTGACAAAAGTAAAACCTGTTTATTGGTCAACATAGCACCATGCGAAGTTGCTACCTTTAAAGCATCATTACCTTCACGTATTCCCAGATGCCAGGGGAAACGCTGTCAACTTCAAGATACACTTAGAAGACGACAGTATACGGCCCAAACTCAAGTATGCAGTAACTCAGCCAAGGGAACAACACACAACTGACCTAATAAACCCGAGTATCTAATAACCCTACACCTAATAAGCTACAAACTGGAACTCTACAGTTAGACTTCACATCTACGACTTCAGTCTCTTCATTTCTCAAACATCAGACCACAGAAGCACAGCCTAGGTGCACTCACGGGTTCTAGCCACGAGCAAAACCTCACAATCAGCCCAACAGCTCTGACCTATTCAATACCCCAGATCACAAAACAGAGTGGATATGCAAATTTATATACTAAGTCTAGACTTGAAACATCTGTTGGTGTTATCTGCTAAAGTTGCAATTTTGTAATTTTTTTGGTATTACTTGGCATTATTGTGCTGTTACCATTTAGTTAGCACACTCATGTTTCAGCTCTCTCTCTTATTTTTGTGACTGCAAATAGTTTCAAAAGCGCGGGCTAAATCTCCGTACAGAAAAAACCCAGCAGACTGATCTTGCTACAGGCTGTACAAAGAACACGGAAAGTTCTATCCTTTAGTCGGAGTTGCCGTTATTTTCATTTTCTAAAGGCAAAACATGTTTACACAAAAAACATTCACAGAGTTTTGAACACAACACACCATTTGCTCAGATGCCTAAAAATCTACCTGCACTACACAGTGAGCAGCCAGGTTGAAAACTCCAGCTGCAAGACTAAATGTTTCAAAATAGGGGGAAAAAGAGCAGATAGCCATACTTCTGTTCAGTGATCCTGGTATCTCGTTCACGGTTCAGTACGCAAATGGCAAATGCAGCTTCACAGCACTGCCCAACTGCTCCAGCAGCCGCAACTCCTCCTCCCACCAATCCCAACCTCCTTCATCTGAAATGAAAAAGCTCTTTTAATCTTCAAAGCATGGCCACAAGTCAATCTCAAACTTAGCACACTTTTTAATTTTCTTTTTAATTATCCAGTTGGGAGAGTTATGCCCTCCTTGCTCAGTGACCTTTCACTCCTTCAAGATTATTTCAAGAAATCTTTCCTGGGAATAATCAGCAAATTTATACCACTTGCAGAGGAAATGTTTCAAGGCTTCCAAGCACTGAGGGGGAGAGACAGCACGATTCTTTGCGTGCTTTTGTGCAGGCAGCCTTTGCTGCGTTACACAGTACCCGCAGTTCTGCAGGCCAAGTATCTTTTGGCTTCAGACTGCTGACTGCTGTGAGCACAATCCCGACACATCTGCTCAAATACCTTCCCAGAAGTAAGTTGTCATCGTGCTGGGTTTTAGAGCCCCCAAGTCCTTACGTGGAGCCAACCCCCAAAACGGCAAGAGAATTTCTTGCTGCTGGAACTGGCAAAACACAGGGCACAAGCAGATCATCTATTGGCACCACAGAGCAATAATAGATGCTATTATTAATTATATTAGCAATAATAGATGCTATTATTACTACCACTGATAACTGTTGACCAACTGTTGGTCCCATGAGTATTGGCCACTAAGCATAGCTTGGTTTCCCATAGCCATAGCCACGGGAAAAAATTAAGTCATTATTGCCATTAATGATTTTTAAGTTAAACCAGCACTACCTACTCTCTGCCCACATACTAAACAACTGTATGCAACCCTGCATTTGATTCCCACACGTTAAGCCAACCAATTACTAATTTATTCATTTCACAACGAGCCTGAAGTGTTTATAGAGACAGGCTTGTGTTTAACCAGACTTGCTGGTTAACTTCCCGTACTCGTGTTTCAGGCAGGCTTAGGTGAAAGTGTTTACATGCACAGTGATCATGATCTACTTCCTTATAAATGTGCATTTGTACATCTTGCTCGAGAAGTTAACGTGACGCCACCGGTTCAGTCCTCTGACTCCACAGAGACAATTAGCAGAGACAGGAGGTAACTAGGACCTGTTGAAACCCAGCTGACATCTAACCTGTACGTCATACAACATGTTACTACACAGAGATGCAAGATGTAATTTAGTCCAATAGCTTTGAAGATTTTTCTCCACACATAAGCGGTTAATTAAGAATGCATTGAATATATATTAATGCATGAAATATCCCTACAAGCAACAAAACTGTTAAAGAAGGCTAAGTGAATTCTTCTCCAACTGAAGTGACAGAAGTGGAACAGTCCACTTAATACCGACAAACTGATTGCTCGGGAAGAGCACAAAAAATTATAATATTTTGACAGAGTTCATATTACTTATAATAATATTTATGCCAACTATAGTTTATTGAAGGAACACTTCTTTTCAGCAAGACATGCCTTTTACAAAAAAGTATTTTGGCAACATTTAGTGGAATACTTTTTTGTGATTTTTGCCAGTAAAACAACCCTTTTTTAGCCAATATACTGTGGTTTCAATATTGTACCTTACTGGTTCCTTCATCTTCAGGGCTCTTTTACAGATGCTTGTATAGCACTACTTTAAAAAAAAAAAAAAAAGCAATTATTCTTACTTAATTGGCATCGCTTAAAATGTGAGAATTCTTTGCTGCTACTATTTGGAGTAACATCATTTAGGCATACGTTTTGCCCTCAAACAAAATTTTCTATTTGAATAATTAAGAGGAGAAAAGACCAATACAGATAGAGTCTCCTTTGAAGGTACCCACATGCTGTGCTGTCTCCATAATAAATCTATTACCTGCCATTCAACAAAACATTATCTGTCACAACAGCCTCCAGAACAAAAACAGTAATTAGACTTGGATCTTAATACGCTCGGCACACTGTTCTGCGGTCTACGATGCAGTGGGTTTAGAACACGAGGACCAGTGCACCTAAGTGAGACCAAAAATTGGGCTAATACCGGTCATAAAATCTTTACCAAAACTGAACAGCCAAGGAGGAGAGCTCAGATAATACTTTGGGTTTAGGCTCATTTATACTAAGAAACTTAATAGAAGGCTTAACGGACAGCTTTGCTTGATTCGATTGTGCCTTATTAGGCATCTTCATGAAAAGCATTAGATGTGTTTGATCCCTTCCAAAGAAGAGGAAGACTCATTAGCAATGGATGTTTACAAGTACCCAGGGCTCAAGATTACCGGAGTTCTTCCCCTTCTGCGGAAGGGGCTTTTTAGATCTATGTTTTTACAAGAAGGATCACACATCGTCTCCGAAAGAGCTCAGGCTTCCATCCCTTGCTTTTTCTGATATTTGCAAACAAGACAGACGGACAATGAAAACGTCAGCTCGTTTGAAAGCCTGACTTGTAAGAGCCGACTCAGTTTATAGACCCCAGTATGCAACTAGCAATCCAGGAAAACTCAAGCCGTAAGGCCAGTCAGCACTAAGTTATTATTTATACCAAGCCAGATTTTCTGTTTTCTATGTTCTGAAATGAATACAGCACAAATTGAGCTGTTCCCATTCACTTTTCAGTTTCTGGCTAGAGCAAATAAATAGATACACTATCTTACTACAACAAAACCACAACACTTGGGTATTAAAAAAAAAAAAAAAAGCCACTCGTCCATATTATCTTTTTGTTTGAGTTTTAAAATCATCTACTAGGAAGCTGAAATAAACTACAGGTAACCAACAAGTGTCTAACAGTCTGAATAAGCCAGAACAGAGCCCTATAAAATGATACTGCTAATAACTATTATGCTCAGCATAATCTCCCAAAATTCCGCACATGAAATTAAATGGTACCCATACAAATACATACTTCCAAGATCAGCAAATGACCGATAACTGTTATTGTTCCCATATATGAAAGGGCACAGAACAGTATGAGAACATTGCAACTATGTCTTGCAGTCTAATCTTACAGAACAGGGACCTGGAGCTCCAATTTCTTTCTTGTCAGTCTGAATCCCAATAATTCCTTCGGTTTGGCCTTCATACAATGAAAAGCTCATCAGGAAATAGTACTCTTTAAGCTTTTATCAAAAATTCCAATCTGTTAAAATATGACCAAGCAAATGCTTCTTGCATCAGGAACATCCACCTCAACTTTCAGAAACAATTCATTTTGTATAAAAAAAGAAAAAGGAAAAAGAAAAAAGCTGCTGTAACTTGTGAAGCAGCTGGTGCTTTAGAGTACATCGTCTGTAAAAACAAGGATGTGTTTTCTTTGCTCAGGTATAAGGGTCTGAGTACAGGATTCTCCACAAAATAATAAACAGAGCAAAAATTTTAGAATTTACGACTTTATTTTCCTGCCATTGGGATTCAAAGACTCCACGGAAATTGAAACCTTATAACAGCACAGTCCATTAAGTGCTATTAGCTCTGGGACACTTTCATTTTTTTCAGCCCACAAAATAAGAAAGAGTTTGCTAACTTTGCAGTGCAGCATTTTATTTCCGTTCCAAGCTTCTAAATAAAAAGTGAAAGTCGTGACATGAAGTCACGTGCCTGTTTTTATGAGAAACTCTATGATGTTGAATACTGATAAGAACATATACACACTTTTTTCTTTAAAAGCACAACAAAACAGAAACACTGAGCTATATGCTTAAATACAAGACAATACAGGTTAAGTGATAAAAGGAACAAGGCCAGGAAAAAAAGAAACCCTTCAGATCACTACTTCTGTGCTAGAAAAGAAAGAGCGCTCAATGAAGACATGCTTAATGGTAGACTCCAGTATTCAAAGTCTTCCAGCATTTCCTTCCCATTGCTAACACCAGCTCAACGACATCCAGAGCACTGAAAGACGGATAAATTCACTAACGGCACATTAACTGCCTCATCATATAAACACAGCTAAGAGCACACTTAGTAGAGCAAGTGTTTAAGGTACCTTCCTATTAAAGCTTCCGAACTGCACTTTGTTCTCTTAACTTTCACAATCTTACAAGCGTACTAATAGCCAGCATACCACTAAAACAGGCCTTATTGCCCTGGGCTGCCGCTTCATGGCCGTGCAAAATAAAAGTAAATCCAATTAAAATGTGTTGCTGCATTTAGTGCCCAAACTACTCAGCGTATTCGCACGTGAGGTTAATGCCCAGGAACGCAAGCGCATAAAACCCCCCTGACGTCGCTTTTTACTTACTTTCCTGTGACGCCAGCACTGCTGTCTACCATGCATTCTCAAACTGCTTCAGCCAACTGTTCGAATGACACAAGCACTGCAATAGTATGATTTAAAAATAAATTCAGACAACAAAATAATGGTGAGTCAATCTCTCCTTCACCATTTATACTAATTTGAGCCCATACTTCAAGCAATTTTAATCTAAAGCAAGCGTAAAGGGAACGGGTGCCGAATTAAAACAGTCCCTTTTATCACAAAGGAGATAACGAGTAAACGCTGGTTAAATCCAAACACACATAAACAAGTTCAGTTATTGCTTTCATACCACACAGAGCCTAAAAGTTCCAAAAATACTCACAGATACCCTGTTGCTACTTAGAGCTCCTCTAACACAATTACAATGGGACTAATCTGCTCCCATCTGCTCCTAAAAATACAACTATCAGACAGAGTTTGTTTTCTCAGGCATTTTGCTGACACAAGTACAAGATCAAAACAACAGTCATTCAGAGGAGAAAGATTTCTCGGTCTCCATCATACACAAGCTAAAATCCAGCTATACCATCACTCTAAGGTGCACTTGACACACTCTTACCAATACACACCAGTTTTATCACATGCTTAGTAACATACGTTTTGTGGGAAGAATAAAATATCCTAACCACCTGAATGCGGTGAGAAGAAATTCCCTTTCACCAGAATAGGACAAAGTTTATTCTCTCCTGAAGCAGTTTTTTTTAAATAAAGTAAGACCAGATACTCGGATGGTTAAGTGCATCCCCCCCCCACACACCCCCGCCCTCTGTAACCAGCACTTTCATCTTCTGTCCTGAGAACTGAGACACAAGGAGACTTAGATCATTGAATTTCTAATTATAAACCCGTTAAAAGGCTAGTTTTACAATTACCTCAAGCCCAGCCATTCCTCTGCAAATAATAAAATGGAGTTGTCGGATAGGAACAAAAAGTATTTCGATACGTTCCCGCTGCGCAAGACACAACCAAAACGCGCGCTTTGGGGCTTCCTTGCAACAGCCTGGCTGGGACCTCGGCGGCCAATTCATTCTTCCTGAAACCAACCCTGAGTTTTCAAACCCCAATCAGCCCAACTCTACTCTGGGGCCACAGCACAGCCAAGAAAAGAGTCACAGCTCTCTGCAGACCCAAGGCGAATGATGATTCACTATTTACTAGACGGATGACAACATTCAGTACCAAGAAATAAGTTCATCAAACCCCTGAGAGCATACTGGATTAGAAAACCATGGGAGATGCATAGTGCATCGCTAGGCACACTGTATTTCTGATGCCACACACGTTTTTATTGCTATGTTTGGCACAGAAATTGCCAAGATTAATGTTGAGTGCAAGGAATAAAACTAGAGCAGGAGACTTCTTAACTCGAAGACTAGTTCTCCCTCCTACTTCCTTTCCCCACCAAGTGCCAGCAATGTTTCAACACCCCAATTCCCTTTCCCAAGGAGGTAGTTCTACTCCTTTCATGGCCAAATTACCATGGCAAGAAATCCACATTTAGATTCATCTCTAATACAAGAACATTCAAATAGCAGACATTTCCTTCCCATAACCTGAAAATGGCCAAATATCATCAGATTTCTTTTCTGCCTTCAAATAAACATTGTAATAAGACAGCTCATAACAACTAAAAATATTTAGCCATAAAGAAAATATGCTCCCCAGTACTGACAGAAGTATTATGTGCAGTACCACGAAGTTAGCACAATGTCTTAATGTGCTTCACCCCTGGGAACAGCTAGAGAGCATGGCAAATAGCTTTCATTTCAAATGATTTATTTTATTCCTCCCTTACACTACATCATGATGCATCTCTCTTTACTCATCCCGACTGTCAATATTTTCTTCCTGCAGCTTTTAAGTAAAACAAACCACACTGTAACTGCTGTCAGACCATTTCATGACCACTAGGGCTTCATAAATAAGAACACTTGATATAAATAAATTTTTCCAGCAATACATGAACCATCATCTTCAATGGAAGAAAAACCATTCTGCGCAGCCATCTGCATTTTCTCTCATAAGAATAAATGCATAAAGAAGTGTTCGAAAGTAAGATAAATCTATTGAAGAAACGGCCCCACAGAATCTTTTCAGGCTTGAGCTTTCTTGCTATTTTTCGTACGTGGTTCACACAAAGACACTGACAGGAACAGCTACAGCAGAAAAAGATTTTCCAAAAATCACCTTGCATGGGACACTGGTTTGTAATCTGCTATGAACTGGAATAGCTCAAGAGGGCATGCCAGTTGACTTCCCCTGGTACAAACAAGGATCAGAAGAGGTTAACTGCTGCAGTGCAGATTAGGTCATTAGAGCAGTTTAACAGCCACTTCTGGAGGAATCCGTACTGAAGATGGGTAAAGTTTCAACCATTTAGTTTTCAACCTAAAACACTTCATAGCACAATAAGAAAGTCCATTATATTGAGGAAGTTGACAGACTTGGCTATACCAGGAATTTAAAAAAAAGAAACATACTGACAGAATCAAAGAAAGAAAACTCAACTTGGTTTAATTCAAAAATCTTTTAAAAAGTAACTGCATATAAATACAGTATCTTCTACAGAGTCTTCAAAACAAATGCGGCGAAAATCCACAGTCAAAGTTTTCTGTTGGGGGGGGGGGGGGGGGGGGGAATGGGATCCTCAAACACTGCCATTATCTTAAGCTCCCCCTGAAGAAAATAGTCTCCAAACAAATAATACCAACAAAGACACAACTTTTATTTCTCCACTGGAATTCAACTCCCTATTAGCTTCAACTACAGAAGACAGAAATTCTCATATTAGCAGTCTTTAAAAAAACCCCATACACATACAGCTTTATGGTACAGCTTTAGGGATGTACACGCAGGTCTACCCCGTGGCTCAGGGAGGGTAAGGAGCAGGTAAAAATTCTCCAAACAGATCTGGCTTCAATATAAAAACAAGGCTTTTTTTGTGGGCTAACCCAGAAAAGCTCCCTGACCTCACTACTGAGCAGCCATCCATACAGGGGTAGCAGCACCACCGAGGGGTCACTGCAAGGCTGGGAGCTCGCAGCCGGTGATGGGTGCGGGCGGCTTAAATTGGTGCTCTCACCGAAGGAAACATTCATCAACCCGCACCCCAAATTATCCTACTATTTGAAAAGCTGGTTTTCCTTGAGATTTGTTTCCGTACCGAAGATGCAGGACGAGCAAGAGGCCCGTACCCAGAGAACCTTATTTCCATCCAGCTCCTTACATTTACTCAACGTGAGAGCCAGGTGCCTTGAGAAAGCAGTTCACCAAATCTAAGCCTACCTAAGAGCAGGGCTTACAGACAAGTGACAGACTGCAATGGCTTTTAAACCATACGAGTGCGGCCTATTAAGGAACAGCAGGAGCACAACCCACCCTTGAGAATCGCAGTCCTTACCTCCTTCCCTTATCCTCAGGGCTCTGACATTTTCAACTCCTATTTGCATCTTTACTAAAGCCAAAGGCTTGTTTAAGTCCATAATAAAAATCTCAGGGCTTGTTTAACCTCATTGCTAGCGCAAGGTTGAATTTCTTCCAGTGCATCTCCATGTTAATACTGCTCTAATTTCAAGCTATCTGGATCATGACTCGAAGCTAGGAGTAGAGTTGTAAGAGCTCATCAACTACTAATCCAATTGCTCTACATATCTCAAGGATTATTTTCCAGTTTACTAGCCTGAGCTACTTGTTGCAATAATCCTTTATCTATAGTGAAATCACTAGGCAGATCAAGGTGTGCAGCGTTCAGTCTAGCCCTGGCAGCGTGCAGCACATCAGTGGCTAATTGCTCCAGTATTTGTTGCGCTTCTCAGCTAGGTTTTACAGCCTTCATCAAACTCCAGCTGCCAGTAAAACCACTATCCAAACCAGCTTTTTTTTTTTTTTTTAAGCTTAAACTGGGTAATTTAAAGCTTGCTCAAGAATGGCAACACTGGGCTGCAGTGAGGATACACAGACGTATTAAGCTCCCTGTGAAAATGGAGCACTTGGTATTTTTATTTCAGCTGGTCAAGTTCAACAGCAACAGGGAGCCCAGCATTTACCTGGCACTGAATTCATACTAAGAATCAGCTATGTGGGGCAAATGATAAGATGGAAAAAATTAACAGGCAAGGTCTTCACCTTGTCTTAAATACATCTGGGGATTTCCCTTTCCTGCCAGAATCTTCTACTGGCTCTGCCTGCAGCTCCCTTTCGGGGTCAGCCCCTGCCTGCACTTACCTGGCGAGGTTAAGGGACAAGCTGCATGGGACCCCAAACTGCGTTAAGCGTTTGTCTTCCCGGTCTGCAAAATGACAATGACAGCTCCAAAATGAAAGGACAGGAATGAAACTGTGCAAGCCTCTGCCTGCATTCCCATCTTTTATGAAAACGGGCAAAAGCCACTAAGAACAGAAACGCACGACATGGGTAGTTAGTCGTTATTCGTTAAGTAAGGAAACCTAATCGAAGGCTTTCAACAAGCTTTGTTCGGGCATTTTTCTGCGCTACCTACATCACTTATTTCTACCCAAAATGTACCTTAAAACAAAAGAAAGCCACGCACGATACCGAACGGGGCTTGCAAGTCAAAAGCAGAAACCAGAAATATTTACTGCCTCGATCTGCACTGGAGGGGGGGAAAAAAAAAAAAGAAAAAAAAAGGCAACCAAAAAAAGCAAACAAATAAATAAAAAGGAAAAAGAAAAACCCTCAAAGCGTATCACGAGAACGGGATCAGACAAGAAAGCGAGGCCACCCCTTCAGGACCAGGGGAGAATTAACCTGCGTTTCTCCATCCCATTTGCAAGCTTACGACTCTGCCACCCATTTTGTTTCAGATTAAGGAAAAAAAAAACCAATTAAGAGAATAGATTATCTCAATGGAAGAGAGAAAATACCGCCCCCCCCCGCCCCGATACATCCCCATCGGTGCCTCTGCCTCGCAGGGCAGGTGATCCCGCCGCAGGTGCCCACCTCAGGCAGCCCCCTCTCCCGCGGCCGCCCAGGCCATGCCCCGGGTAGGTGCCCGTGCCCCTTCCCCTCCGCCCAGCACGGGCTGGAGGCGATGCCGAGCCAGAAAACGCCGGCACGGAGAACACGGAGGGGTTTAAAATATAAATATAAAATAAAAGGGAGAGGAGGAGAGGTACGGACGGCGCGGGAGCCGCCCGGCCAAGGTGAAGGCGGCCGGACAACATGGTGGAGACTGCCAGGGAGCCCCGACCCCCCTCCCCGAGAGGAGGAAGGGGCGAGCCCCGGGTGCCTGGGGATGGAGGGCGGCTCTCAGGCGGCGGCGGGGGGCCGGGATGGAGGTGACAGCAGGCGGGAGGCGAGAGCAATGACCGCGG
>WAAD01004803.1:23619-46804 GCA_013389945.1 Fregata magnificens
GGGGGGGGACCGAGGGGACGGGCCGAGGGGGGCTCCCGGCCCCGCCGCGGGTCTCGGTCCCCCCGGGGCGCTTCGTCTGGGTGGGGGGGGGGCGTGTGTGTCCCTCCCCAGCCCCCGGGAAGATGGCGCTCGCCTGGTGTCACCACAGGCTGCGCTCAGCCCTGGCCCTTTCTGGGTTTGGTTTGGGGATTTTAAAGGAAAAATCCAGCTTTTATTATAGGAGAGTGAGCTTAGGGGGAGAAAAAAAAGAGGAAGGCTAAGGAGGTTGAGCCTCCCAAAAGATGACACCTCCACCACACACGCATCCCTCTTCCTAAAATCTCACTTTTCTGAGATTTGCACAGTTTTCTGGCCAGGGGACAGACGGGGCAAACCTGCCACGATCCCCCCAGCAGCGCATGGAATTGGGTGTGTTCAGACACACCGCAGACATCTGCTGCTTCGATACCCCGTACCAAAGACAAGACACCATCTCTCGTGTCCCTCTCTGCAAAACCCGAAATTCCTAATGGGTTTTGATAACCTTAACTCGCTTTAATTTAGCTTCTGCCCTTTCCAGTACGTGCAGTTCTTGGACATGCTGAGAGCCAGCTGGCTCATGAAACCTTTTGCTGCTCAATGCTTTTCTGGGAAGCTACCTCTGATAATTTCTACCTTTTCTCCCCCCAGTGAAACCGTGCTACAGACATCAGCCTGCTAATTTGCAATAGGTGTCCTTGAGATAATATTGACTGATGCTGAGCTTTCTCCCCCACCAGTCCCCTTCATTATTTGATTAAGGTGCCTCATAGCTGTGAGTCGATAGGAAAGCCTGCGCTCCCTGGACCAGTGACACTAATTGTAATCCATTGCATCATTTTACCCAGACCTGCAATTCTTTGTTGATTTTTCAGGTCTTTGCCTTAATAGCTGCTATTTGTGCAGAGTTTGGCTACCTGGAGTGTTTACCGAGTATTTGTGTGCCAGCTGTCCGACCCCTTCCATCCTGCTGCCCCATAAAGAGCGTTTCATCAGATCCCATTAAAACCCAGGAGCTTACTTTAAGACCGTAGACCCTACGAGGCCTTGGGAGCATTTGTGCTTCTTATCCTCGTGCATTATTTTTTCCACATTCACTGCAATACTCTCCTTGTTAAGCTTCTAAAAGGCTTTCAGATGAACCATATGGAGAACTATATAGGACACAGATAAGTCACAACACACCTCTTCTGCTGCTCTAGATTATGAATATCAATCCCTTAGCATTATTCAGTACCTGGCCTTATCCCAAACATATATATATAGAGTTAGTGCAGCTTTTAAATGTTAATAGCCTTTGTTTGTTAGGGTAGGGGAGCACAGAACCATGAGGCAAGGGACATTTTAGTAATGCAAGATTGATTGATACTGCAGCAGTTTCACTGTTGACAGGAGTTTGTACGGGAAGACGGATCGTACGTGTTCAGTGATGCAGTCTCCCTACGAGGACTTCCTGTGTTCAGAAATCATTGGCACACACACAGTTTGGTTTTTTTTTTTCTTCTCCAAGTGTTATAATTTTCTAACCTGCCCTCCCCCGGTGGAAGATGGCAGAGTGAAATGCAGATCTCTTGCTGTCTTACCTGTAAGTGGGAAGTTCAGATGCATACATCACTCAGATTGAAATTTCACAGATAAAGAGACCTTGGGGTCATGATCATCCCAGGGACAAGCAGGGGAAAGATGATAAAGGTGGATTTAGCACTCTAAGAATTGAATTTGACATAGCTAGACCCCCTGGAACCACGGGCTTGAACCAGCAAAGCATTTTTCAGGCCTTTGTTCCTCTTAAATAGATAAATTACCCTCCAGGTGGCCTTCCGTGCTGTAAAGTTTCAGAAAATACCCTGGCGTTTCACTCGTTCAGGGAGCCAGAGCCCATTTTATGCTGTCCCACTGTCCTGCTGTAGAAGTAAAAACAATTTTACTGGGATTATTGGCATATATAATTTCTGTTATTAAAATGTAGTGAAGAACCATGAGGTATTTATAAAAACCTTCAGTCACTTTCTGCCTGAATGATTCGCAGGACCATAAAAAAGTTGGAAGAATCAGAGACACAGGATGTGCACGTGCGTGTCCTTCATAACAGTGCTATCGAGAGAAATTAGCAGTCATTAATCATTTAGTGTGCAGACCTTTGAAATCCTAAAGGAGACACCTTCCCTTTGTTGTTTTCTTTTCTTTGCTACATCTAATCTAGGAGATTATCTGCGCTCCTCAAAGCTCACTCAAGGATTTACCTGAACAGGTGAGGTGTCGCTGGGTCTAGACAATTAGTCACAATAGAAGGCTTATAGCAGTCTTCCCAATTCAACCAGTGTAAAATATCTGTCCATCAAAAATACAGAGCCTGAATTCCTCCTGTAATTGCCCTAACTGGCCTAAATTCCTGTAACACTGACTTTCTTCAGCTAAGACTACAGTACCGGAGTCCCAATTCCTCCCTCTGTTCTTTGTACTAATCAGTCATTACACTTGCTTTCATAACGCAGGATAAATATTATAGTATTAATGTAATCACAGTAGTAACAATTAGAGAGTGCATGAGGAAATAGTGCTTTGTGATATTTGCCAGCCCGAATAACTGCAACATCTCCACAACAGTGTGCAAGTAGGGACTTGATTTTGTAGCGAGGTTGTGCCCATGTGGAGCTAAAAGTCTCCATAAGGAGATATTGTGGGACAGTCGAGCCTTTACCCCAGGCTGTGTGTCCTTCTCTGCAGCCAGAGAAGGCGGTACTATTGCGATAGTCCGAAGTAACCTTTAATGAGTGTGTTCCCCAAGCATGCCAGCTTTATTTTGTTTGTTTCTTCACGGCTCTGTGCAAATAAAGTGGTAAGGACAGGACTACAGAAGGTCAGGGTTTTCTTGAGATGCAGCATGTACGTTACTGGCATAAATTTAAATGCTGAAATCTTTTTGGCTGGCATCTCTTCTGTTTACTCAAAATTTCCATTTTAAACCAAAGTGTTGCCTCAATGGGGACGTGAATCATTGATCTGAGTACAGGATCTCCAAAAGACCAAATCAAAACTTCACATCCAGTTATATCCAGGGATGATTGTTTTGGGTCTGGGATCCATAGCTCATTTCCAATTCCCTATCTTGTTTTCTTGGTGTGGTTTTTTTGGGTTTTTTTTTTGTTGTTTTTTTTTTTTAAAAACAACAGAAAACAAGGGAATAAAAAAAATGGTTTGCCTCACATCAGATTAACAATATTTTATGTGAATCCCACAGATGGAGCCCAGGAGTTCAGAACAACCCAGCACACATACATATGGATAACAGGAACATCTTTTACTGGATTACACAAAATAAAAATGAAACCCCTGGTATTTCAACAGCTGCCTAGGAGGTGAAAGAAAACTCTCCAAGAAGAGGCAAAAAAAAAGTTAGCAACTCACCAGCAGTGATGTTTTTGCTTCCTCCTCTGGAATATGAAGTAGTAACTGTAAGGGGAAGAGAATACTGAACTGGCCAGACCCTGGGTTTCTATTCTATAAGGTAAAGAAAACCAGAGTGAATAACCCTCCTTAAAAAATGCTGTCTACCACCACCTAGTGGAAGACACCACCTCAGGTTCCTTGACCTACATAAACTTCTAGTTATCTTGGGGACAGTCATGACTCGATTGCTGTTTCTGTCCCCTGCCCCCCCGATGTTATATGGAAATAGAGTTAGCAAAAAAATTATTTCTTTTTAAGAACTATTTCTAAAGCTGAACGACATACTTTCTGGTCTGTCATCTGAGCTAAATACTCAGTTTTGTCATCTGCAAAATGGAGGTAAGACGGCCCAGGAATAATTTAATGAAGTTTAATTAGTGCAAAGTGCTCTTAATAGCAAATGGGGCTTTTAGTCCAAGGATCTCAGACTACTTTGGTCCAAGTACTCAAATTACTGAGGCTTCAGTCAGCAATCCAAGAGGCAGATGTACTGCTGTGCTTGCTATATAGAAAAATAAATAGCAGGGGTTGCAAAGTTACAGTTGCTTGAATTCACATAACAAATCAATAGGTGAGCAGGAGAAAAAAAAAAATCTGTATAGTTGCAGAATTGTTGGATCCCTGCTGTTTGTATCGAGATGGTTTTACCTCTGGTAGCTTTTGGAGAGAGGCGGCCTTCCTTCACCTTTGTATATGCAAAATATTTTGTAAATGGAGATCAGATCCTGGCAGCCAGCACAGTACAAACAACCCAGAACAGCTTCCTGTGCTTCTCGCTATAGGGCTGCTGAGACCACAGTGGCCACACGGTATTCATCCAAACATTACCAGTGAATATAGGGAAGGAAGAGTAATAAAGAACGCCTCCAGTAACACTAACTCAACTGGACAGCTCATGATTTGGATAAGAAGCTAATTTTATTGATGCTGTTATGTCTGGTACCTCAGGGGCTATACCAAATAGATGAGATTTAACATGCTGAGTCAGGAGGAAGGCCTGTATTTGGCAGAGGAAGGTGGAGATGGGCTTAGTCACCTCTCAGAGTTTATTCCCAGTTCCCTTTTGAAAAGCACAGCCCCTGAAACTAACCAAGGGAGAGTCCTTACATCTTGGGAAGAGTGGGGGCAGGAGGGAGCCAGGAAAACAGCATGCATTTATCTTCCCTGCTCTCTTTCTGCCAGGTTCCAGTTGCCAATACTGCTGAATCGCTGGAGCCACATCTCCTGACTCTGAGATGTTGTGGCAGCAGAAAAGGCACTGCAAGAACCCGTGGCTGACAGCCCCTGACACTTTTGCTTTGCCAGTGCACATTCACACTGGCGTTTTGCCTGCAGCTACCCATCGGATGAAGCCTATGTCATTTGGAGAGATGGTCTCCAAGCAGGAGACAGGCTGGGTTTTGCCACCTTGCATCAAGTTCATGCATGGCTGTTGTTCAAATCTGTGGCAATAAACTGCAGCTTCTGTTGACAGATGTGTACAGGCAGGACCAATCTACTTCCAAAAGCTTGCGGACATGGTGCACAAAATCATTTTTAAGTCCATTAGAGGAATTTTATAGCACAGAATAAAACAGGTTTTCTTAAGTCACCTCCACTGAGAGTTCAAATGAAGGTCCTTTACTTTGCAAAGAACAGGCAGCAGCACCCTTGTGGTTGCTTACTCATATCTCAGCAGAGAAGTGGTAGCAGAGAGAATCTCTGTTTTAACCTTTCATTGCTTGAATCCACTTGCAAGCAATTCTGAAAGAACATCCACAATGTGCTTAGAGAGGAAGGATGGTCTTGGATGTGGTCATTTCTTTTATCCGCTATCTCCCCATGACTCATTTAATGCCTCATGGGAACATATAGTAACAAAACACACACAATGCTGTCAGGAACGATAGAAAAAAAACGATTCCTGCAGCATCAACCTCCTCTAGCAAGTGGCAAAAGACAAAAGAAATGAGCATGGTGCTGAGGCACAAGTTAAAGATTGAAATAGGCAGCACCACAACAAGCCCTCTACAAAGCTGCCTCCGAAACTGAGCTGTCCGAATCACGCTGGGCAGACACCGGGAATTGCCATTTGTGCACAGCTAGAAAAAGAACTCCAAGGCAGGAGGGGAGACCTGGGCCCAAACCGAAGCTCAACAGGGAACTCAAGAGCTGGAAACTGTCTGTGGCAATACTTTTCAGTTCCTTCTTTCCCCAACAGCTGAACTAACGCTTGTCACAGGAGTGCAAACCAGGCAATTATAGCAAGCATGGATGCCACAGGGCTGGACAGGCTCACTATTTATAGTTCCCTACCGACAGAGCTTTCCCACTGTGCTGCTGCACACAGGTTAAGGTACGGTCCATGCCTAGAATGGCTCACAGTCTAACTAAAAATAGAAAAAGGAAGGACTAGCAGCCCCTTTTATGATAAGAGCCAAGACTCAGATGAAAGGATAAAAAGGAAATCCACAGCAGAGCCTGGAACAATGACCTCCAACTTCTCCCCCGCAAATTGCCCTTTATTTTGTTAACTCCTTCCCTGCCTGAAGTGCCACCTTTCCACTACTCGTAATTAGTGCCAAACAGTCCAATACAGTGTCACTGAAGTGTTCTAGCAAGCTCTGGCCCTTCTTGCCACTGTTAAATTATTTTCCCTACAGCAGAGGTGGGAGAAGGGATGTGCGCCTGCTCTCTGAACTCCCTCCTGAGACCTGAGCCCATGCCCCATTGACAGGGTGGGAAGCATCAGCCCAGGACAGTGTCCTGGTGTGCTGACCCTGCTAAAGGGATGATAAACTCCCAGGAGTGGAGCAGGCTGTCAGTGTCTCAGCTGACTGCAGATGCAAATCAAAGATAGTCTCCTTTATTTCATGGTGAGGATTAAAACACAAGCTGTTTGTAAGTTGAACTTTGAAGTGTCTTCTTAGCCATTTGAAATGCGGTCACTCAACAAAGAGAAACCTTTACAAATACATTTTTTTTTGTATTTGAAGTTGGAGACCATCCACTGGCCTATTTTTAGCCATACATTTGAACTGGCCATGCTACAATCCTGCCTCTGTTCTCATGGAATAAAAGGCAGAGAGGATTCACTTGACTTGCAATATACAGAGAAAATAAGGCATTTGTCTGGAAAAAACCCACCCAAAATAGCAGTGAAGAAGTCATGCTGCGACATGAACTGTTAAGAGCTGAGACAAGAAAAATGAATATTATAGGTGGTAGACTTTTTCTAATGACATATTAATGCAAACGATTGCTAGAAAATTATATGGTGATGCTAATTAGTATTTGTAGATTTAAGGACCCGATATCTTTCCCTTTTACACTGAATACCCTACATGCATAAGAGTAAGAAATAATCCTTGCTGAGGTGAGCTCAGCTTTCTTCAAGGATTCTTTCTAAATCCACCCGACTTTTCCTTTGCTAAACATGGCTTTTAGCTCAGAAACTGATGCTCTTGCACAAGCAAACCCTCCCCTGGCAGCTGAGTTTCGGTCAATTGGTTTTGACCACTTGCGTTAAACATGATGCAACACGGTATGACAAATGCAAGCAAACATCAGGATGGAGCGCAATGGAAATGCTGCATCCTATCTGACAGGTCAGTGGGAGGGAAAGGAATTATTTGCCCTGGTAACAGCACATGAAAAAGCACAGAGGCGGGGGGTAGGATGCATTTGCAAACATCTCATGTTCCCTAAACTTTTTACAGCCCCTCATTAGGCTTTGCCATATCCTAAAGTAGACAATTATTACTATATTCATTTTCTGTCTTTCCCCTCCTTCAAGAAGCTTTTCAAGCTGGGGAAAGAACCCAGAAGACCTGACTGCGGATGTATTACCTTCCCACTATCACGTCAGCAAGACCGTGTGTAGCACGCATTTCCCACTGACAAGGAAAGAAAGGTTAAAACCTTGCATGACAGGTTAACAGCATGATTTGCAGCAACAGCTTAAATAAATGGTTGCAGGCACGGAAGACTAGCAGGCAGCTAATCCTTTAAAGACTTGAGAGCAGCTACTACTTCAGTCCAAGTAAATATTTCAAAATAAAATTAATTAGTGGTGACTAGAGGGGTTTTTTCCCCCCTCCATTTTAACAGCCCAGGCTGAAATGGTGATTCCTCCACAGAACTTATGCTTTCAGTGCCAAAACTGCTATTTCACAGGAGCAGAGTCCTCTCAAAGAAGATTCATTGCAATTTTGTTCCTTACTGTAATTGCAGCAGGACTGGAAAAGCTCTATATGAATCTCATAGGTCTGTGTTACTGTCAGAGAGGCAAGCTCCAAGAGCAGCCTCTATGCTGCTCCAGAGATGGAGGACAGCATCATGGCTCAGTTATCCAACAGAAGTACAGTGTAGAGGAAGGAAATGTTCGCTTCCTGATTCTTGTCATAAGTAAGCTCTGTCCACGCAGGCCACAAAAAAGACCTCCTAATAATTGCCTTACTTCCAATTAAAAGAAGTTTCTTAACACCTTCCTAGACACGGCTGAAAGCACGGAAGGAAAGGCCTCAAGGTAACAAGTACCTAACCAGCACAAACCAAAGTCTGCCTGAGCCTGGAGAAGCAAAACAGACAATGAAATAATTTGGAAACAATCATCTCTAATCCACAATTAAGCTTTTTTTCCCCCAAGATCTTTTGGTCCCCTCCCCCTCCCCCCGACCCTTGGGTCCATCTCAGAACAACGCCAATTCTCTTGGGAGGGAGGAATCTGTTATGGCCCGCTGAACTGTCTGGACTATTTTAGCTAAATGCAGCATTCCTAAAAACCTCAAGCGTCTTGTGTATTAAGGAGAAAGGAAACGCTGTGAACGTGCACATCCACATTTCACACGGGGAGTGCAGAACACAGCATGCCAGCTGCCTTGCAACATGAAAGCGTAGCTGGGCTGAATGCAGAGCTCTAGGAAAAAGGCAAAGAACATTTCACCAGGTAGAGAAGGCAGAAAAGTGAAGGCAGGATTTCTGACTGCCCCGAGCTGGAAGAGGCAAACCAAAGGTCTCTGCTAGCGGTTCGGAGGCCAGAGAGATCTGAGGGCCAGGCAATTTGCACTTACCCGCTAAACCGATGAGCTGTGGCTCCAGAGTACAGCAATGAGGAAAGTGCCAAGTGGAAAGGCAGGATCAGCCAAGGAGTCCCAGAGATGCTTTGCAGGTAGAGATCTTGCTGGGAAGAGCAGGACAAACAGCCCAAGGGAAGGGCCAGGAGAAAGGTTAAGGAGCAGTTTAGGGAGAGGCAGAAGATGTGAGGGACAGTTGTATGAATGGGCTGATGCTTGGGACTTTTAAGGACTAGGCATGAGGGGGAGGAGTACGGAGAAAGCATGGAGAAACTCATTTAGACCACGGCGTAAGTGGAGCATAGCACAAATCTGATTAGAAGGGACAAAACTGTTGTGCTGAGTCATTTCTTCCTGCCCCGCAGGGTTTTTATGTCGTCTTTTATGCTAAGCAAAATCCATATTGCTGTAAGACTAGCAGTACAGCACTAAGCCTCTCAGTGGCAAATGTTGCTGAATTTGGCTAATTGCAGTTGACAGAAAGCAAGCAAACCCCGACCACAGGGGCTGGTCTAAGTGTTCCTGCATGATGGGTACCAGAAAAGCACTAGAAATGCTGTTGCAGATTGTGCTGTTTGTTCAAACAAAGCTTTTGTTTTATGGCTGTATGTATAGCACGGGGGTCGTAGCCAGCGTGCTCCAAGTGAGTCATCACATTCTCTCCCCCTCATCTCCGCAGAAGTTTCACACAACTTCTACTAAGATACTTTCAGCACTAAGATCAGTAACCTGCTGGCTATCCCAGCCTCCTTACAAACACCCCACTCTGCAGACAAACAATAGAACCTCCAGCCAGGCCTCGAGGATGAGGTTATCAAAAGTGTAAGAGGAAATACAAATCACTGCTGAAAAAAGATGAACAAGGAGTTAGAAACTCAAGTTTCCTCTTGCTACATCACCACAGGACCAGCGATGGGCCTTGCTCTTCTCCCCATCCCATGAACCTCCCTCAGCACAAGCACATGGAGAATCTCAGAGAGAAGGATCAACAGTGATGCCAAAAAACATACATAGCACAAGTAAAGTTGCTGCCTGGAATACTTACACCCACTTTCCCAGGATCGGACCACAGTGCCTGCAGCTGCTTCCCTGTGGAGGGCTCTTTGTATGGACAGATGCAAAACCATGAGCCTGTAAAAAGCACAACATTGCTGGCTCCACAAGCCTTAAAACAAAAAAAAAAAAAAAATTGAGAGACCAGGACAGGGTTATAAGCCCTTCAGGGCTGTGGCTTCACTTGGACTCAAAGCTCACACACAATCTCCAGGCTGGTGAAACACCTCACCACTCCCTTCCTCACTTCAAGCAGCCTACAGAAGCACAATTTCTGCCTCTTCAAGAGTTTTAGAACCATTTGCACCATGCTTTGGATAATTCTGGTTCTTCCTATTGCTCCTTTCCACTGCTGAGTTTATCTCCATCCCTCCTGTTTTTGCCATGAGCCCCTTTCAGGCAGGCATAGCATCTCCCAAAAGGGAGATCAGCCATGACCTCAGAGATGCAGCATTGGATGTGATGCTTGCTACAAACCCTCGCTGTCCTCAGCCTTATGCAGTGCCTGAGTTGGCAGAGACCACCGCACTGCTTTTAGCAGCATCTCAGTGCGACGCCTCTCCTGGAAGCCCACTGAGGTCCCTCAGCCAGTGCGCGGGCAGCAGGCTGACTCCTTAGTTCTCCACTTGAATGTCACCACTTGGTACAAGTCTGCTGCCTGACTTCCCTTCTCAATGGAAGCTGGCTGTGGGAAGGGTTAGAAAATGAGTTACACATGGTATCTTTGAGCCAGGAGCCACTGGTGGCCATCTCTCACTCCGCTGGTGGCATTTGCACCACCACCAGTGGTAAGGAGCCTCCTGGAGAGGAGAGGAACAGGCCCCACTCTGCCTTGGGGACCACAATATGCTATTAAAAATGAGCCATCGCAAATGAGGAGCAGAGAAAGAGCCATTTTGGATTTAGCATCAGTTTCCAGGGCTTGTAGCTAATGTCTGCAGCTACCCAAGACTGCCTCCACTGCTACCTTGTTTGTTCCCCCCACTGTATTCACCTAGATGTTTCAAACAGCTTGTCTCCATAAGGGAAGTTTCCTCTGATGTGAGGATGCTTGGGAACTTCAGTTAGCTTTGTTCACTCCAGACAGGNCGCTTTTATAAATAATACATTGAGGGGAATTTCTCTGGGACTGCTGGTAGCTCAGGCCAGAGGACTCTTCACATTTCCAAATGTCTTTCCAGCAATTTTATGGTATTAAATTGAGTACATAATCATATAAATATACCATACAACAGCAACAGAACATCACTGATGATACATGAATTCAAGCACTCATAAACTAGAGAAAAGCCTAAAATCTGGGTGCCTGTTCTTTCTCCAGAGCTTCTGCGCATAATAACACCCCATCAAGCTATATAAATGCTGACTATTTTTTTCTCTGAGACAGCTGCCTTGCCGAGTGCCCAGAATGGATGATGCTCAATAAAGGAAATAGCTATTCAGTATTATACTCATTCATCAGTGTTCGGCCAGTGCCTTATTTGTCATTCAAGCCCCACTCTAGAACCAGAAACTTCTTCACAGGCGTTTTCCTATTACCCTCACCACTGTGGTGAGTCAGCCAGTTCTCCCCAAACCCACAACACCCGTGATCTTACAGAAGGGGAACTGAGGAGCAGAGCCATTAACTGCAGGGTCTGGCAGCAGCATCTGGCACCCGGGGCCAAGGGAAGGATGCAGCTACACAGACAGGGAGCTCAGGGAAGGCAGCCGCGCAAATCACACATGCAGGTCCACAGTGTGGCAGGAGTGGGATGAAAATTAAAAAGATCCTATTGTAATATATCAGCACAGAGGCACCGAAACAACAGCGCATGGGCAACCGCCCCATTTGGGAAGAAAGCTTCATGCTTATGTAATGTTTTAACAAATAAGAGCTGACAGCACCGATTACACTCAAACCTACACCAGAGCAGCACCACTGCTACAGTGTGGACTGGACTCAGAGAAACAAAATGTTTGCAGTAAAATTTTTCCAATCTCTTGAAATAAATGTAAACTCATGCTATTTTGCAAGACAAAATTGAACCCTGGCTATTAGCTACACTACAGCTAGACAACTAATAGGCATTTGAACGTCTAGAGACTTATACTCTGGAGGAGAACCATGCTTAGAATGCAATATGTCAACTCAAAGAATGCAGTTGTCTGGATCTACATTTTTCTAGCAGTCAACATACCTTTTTTCTTTCCCAGAAGTGTCTCTTTTTTCCAAATTAGACATAAACCAGTCCCTGTAGAGAGGAAAACTTCCCTGTGGCTATCCCTCAGACAGACAGCCCTGCAAGCATTAGGGCAGGGACTGTTCCTATTTATACATTGCGCTGCCTGAGGACTTTGCTTCTGTCAAATAAAAAATAAATTAATTGCCTTTCCTCCAGAAATGTCAGCATGTTCTTCTCCTGTCCCCTACATTTACTTATCCCTCTTAGTCAACCCAGGCTTTCTAAGTTTCTGCGTCCTATCAGCCCCACTTGAAATCATCTTCTCCATTCCCTTTTTCTTTTTCCATCTAAACTTCCCTTCCACTTCCCCTCCCCATTCCCAAAACCCAAACAAACCCACATTCTTGTCCCCCAATAGAGGCTGATTCATGGTTTTTGCATCAGCAGCCACTCTCCTGGCCAGCCCAGCTTTAATGGATGCATTTCAGCTGCTGCCAAGCAGTACGTGACAACATCTGGGAAGCAGGGCTGCCATCAGCAGGGGCCAGCAGCATCAGGAACATGAGATGGGCAAGGGCCGGCGTGATGCAGCCGAGCAGGAGAGAACATGCATAGTTGTTGCCTTCAGAGATGGGAGATCTGAATTCAGAGTGCAACACTGGGGCACACGCAAGCCAATTAAGTCAAACAAGGGAAGAGATGTAGATTAAAAAAAAATAATATCTTGGCTCAGGCTTTGGATTTAATCTAGAACACTGGAAGAAGAAAAAAGGCAGTTTTAAGAGTACTTTCAGAGCAAGGCATTCATCCAGCACTGTTCTCATCTCAACATCTCCATGGACTTGCTCTGCACTAACAGCAATACCTGCCCCTCTTCCTTTCAAAAACTTTCAGTCCACATGAGGCACGCCTGACAATTCTGAAGTATCAGTACCAGCCTGCAAGCCATATTCAAACAGACACTACTCCTGTGACGTTGCACAACAAAAGGAACTGGGTATTTGGACCCCGAAACAAAGCAAGTAGAATCGCACATTTAGTAAGGACTGCACATGAGGTTCAAAAAGCCAATCCTGACCTTCTGAAGAAGCACGTTTTCCTGCTGTACCCAGGACTGCTGCACTACAGAGGGTAATCCCAGGTCCTCAGCTCTGCCCCAAAGCCAGCCAAGGGTCCTGGAGAGCAGATGGAGCTGTTCCAAAGCTGCTGGCTCAGCAACACCTAATGCTGATTGGAGTGACTGCATTAGCAATTGGAAGCAGCAGACAACAGCAGATTCAGCTAAAGCCTTAATCTGGTTGCCCAGAACAGTTTTTAGTGTGGACTGGGATCTGTGATTGTGAAAAAGACAAGCTTACACAGAATATAGTGAAGTTTATTCATATTAAATACATCTACTTGCATCACTACTTGTCACATAGTTGTTCTCCAGGACACCAAGTTCATTCCCACTTCAGGGGACAGACAGTTTTTACTTTACACAAAATAGAGCTACCAATCTGTTTTCCCTGAATAACGTATCACTGAAGCTAGCAAAACAATACAAATGGGATTTATTCAGTACAAACTATACAGAGATTTTCTTTTTACTGGCCTAGGGAGTTATGCACAAGGACAAAATGATTCCAAATATACATACAGACAGCTGGAATTCAGTGTCTCCAATATCCACCCTAGTCAAAACCAAGATTTTTGGTATTTAGACACTTGAGTCCTGGTCTGGATTCCAGTTCTTCTCCCTGTATCCATTCGGTTTGTTTAAAATAATAAGCAAAATCCAACAACAGCCCTTTTAAAGGATAAGCAGATTTTGCCAAAAGTAACAGTGGCGTGGGAAACAGCTTGCTTCTGAAGAATGTGTTTGCTGAGTAAATAAGCTTGGCCAGTCTGACCAGAGGAGCTGTGTAGCAAATGCACTACGTGTGAATTATTTCAGGCAAGTGCAGTTTTCCCCCTCTTGTACAGCTCTGGCTTTTGTTACTCCAGACAAGCACAGGACAAGTAGATTGGAAGCATTTCTGACGGTCAGAGAGCAAAAGGAGAATTCAACTGTGGTGTTTGTCTGCAAAGGTAAACCCAATGATAACCACGATCTCACTGAAACTAAAAAGCTCTACAAAACAGTTAGAAAAAACCAAATATTCTTACTGCTGAAAGTGGCTCATCTATTCTTGGAAAATTGCTAGAATTGCCTTGCTGAAGAACAACTTCCTACAAGCATTATGTAACCAAAAGAGGAAAAACACAATAAGTCACATGTTCTTCCCACCTAATGTTGCAATCCTTTTGGTCAATTCCATGTTCAAGGCCTCCCCCCAACTGAAAAACCTGCACCACCTGAAAACCAGGAACTGGCACCTTGTGACTGATACACTTCATCTACAATCTTGCAGGCCCCCTCTGATGTATCCAGGGTAACTAACAGCTCTTACCACCAACCTAATTATAATGCAATTAAATACATTGTTCAATCATCAAAATCTGGGATATCGTCGTAGGAATAGCCCCGGTAGCCTTTGGAAGCGTAGTATGCAATGCGCAGGTGGTAGAAGCCTGGGAGAAACACAAGGATCCCAATGATGAGCACGGGGATAGCACGGTCTGTTCCCTGCAGAGAAGAGAGATGCAAGTGCAGTAAGAAGAGAGCTGTATGGGGGGGAGGGGTGTCTTTCCTTTTTCTTAAGTCCTGCCTCAACTATTCATCCCTAAGGCCTGGCTGGCTGACAAAAAGAGTAAAAATTCATCTTAAATCAGAAATATCTCCATTTTCTTTAGGCTGAGCTCTACGTCCTCTCCCTGGCATCTCCTCCTTGCTACAGGAAACCCTCAACTGAACTTCTCCTTCGGATAGGAGGGGTGGCTCCTCCTAACGCTAATCATGTTAAAAAACTGCCAGCCACAGGCTGTGTGCTGCATGCCTGGCTGAGAGCGAGCTCTCCTGTCTGTGCCTGGACTGCTTCTGATACGGCCAAAAGGCTGCTGTTTCCACAACGATAAGCAGCAGCTGCCAACTGCAAAGCAATTCCATACATCACAAGGTAAAAGGAGAAGTGTGCCATAGAGGAGCACCAAGTCAGCTGTAAACAACAGATGCCCTTTCAATGAATCATAAATGCAGAGAGATGAGAGAAGTGGTGGTGTGTCCTATATAGCAGTCTGGTATCTCCTACAGAAGTTACCAGATGATCTTCACTGGAAGAGCGATGATCCCAGGATGATGTTTTTCCATGACAGCAAGCTGACCGCCACAAGGATGTAGCATTAAAATGAAACTTGTACCCCAGGTAGGACAGAGAAACTCATCCCTCCCCAGCAGATCTCCAATCCAGCTATGAACCTGCTCCAGACTTGCTAACCGAAGACAGAGGGCTCTGCTGCCAGAGAAATAGGGCTGTCAGCAAACACCAGCAAGGCAGCAGAGGGGATTACTTCCTTACTTACAGGCCTTTTGCTCTGAATTTCTACACTGAACGTGACCGTTCATGGCAGGCTTCAGTGAACGGGCAGGCGATGCCAAGCTCATAACAGAAGTGTAATCAAACCACTTACGCCCTTGCTGATGTATCCTGCCAAGAGGAGGGCTCCTATGATAATGAGGAAGGTCCCGATCATGAAGAGCACAACAGCCAGTGCAATTGCCTTGTAGGGGATTTTTGGTGGGCTCTTCTTGAACTGGATGGAAAAAACACCCCAATATTAAACAGCTTATCTCAGCACAGCTTCCCTCACACCACGGCAGAGGTGCAAATCCCACAGCTAGCAGAGATGACATGGGACAAACTGTGGCAGCAGCTCTGCTGCAGAGCTCTAACAGCTCTTCTGTGAGGAATACCACCCATGGAGACCCTGCTGTCTGAGCCAGCATTTACACCCATTGCTTCCAGGTCTGCTCCAATTTCCACCTCCCTCCAAAGAAATGCATCTGTCCCTATTAATCCAGTTAAGCTCCATGGGCTTTCTGGAAAAGGGCTGAAGTGGTGGCTTGCAGCTAGCTTTGTGCCTTTCTGAGCTGAGGCTGCTCTACTGGAGATGTACAAAAAAAGCAGCCTCCCATGCACATGCAAAGCTATAGCAGCCTTTCCTAGTAGTTCACAGTCAGAGCAGCAGAAAGAGGTTTTCCTCCCCACTTTTCACCTGCAGGTCAATATATCCATCATCAGTGCTGGAGAGCTTGGAATATTTGACTTTGCTACTGGGAATCCCAGCAGTCAGATTTGTACGTGATGGCATCATTACAAGGAAGCCTGCGCATCAGCTAGAACCTGGAAAACAAAGAGAATAGCAAGAAAAAAAAATCAGAGCAAAACTGGATGATAAGTCTGAGAGACATGGACCAAGTTGTGCAAGAGAAACAAAAGTGTCAAGCCTGTACTAACCAAAAGGCATCTTTGTTCTTTTTCAAAAGTTAAATCTTTTCAAACAAAGCATTGTATTTAAGCCTAAAATACAAAAGCATGAATAGAACTGCAACAGGGTTTGCCAATATTTGAAAGCAAAATCAAACTAAGGTAGAACTTGTGTTTAAAACAAGATAGAAATTCCAGAATAATATACAACATATAAACCAGCTCTCATTTCGCAAGGAGATCACACTTCCAGCAGGGACATGTCTGAGGTCCAGCTATTTCTAAACAGGGACAGTAGCAAATAAACCCAAACCAGAACTAAACAAAGCAGCTTTTCAACAGCCAGATATTTTGCAATAGATCCATTTTGCAAAACAAAACAACCAAAAAAACCCCCACCCACTAGAAACTAGAATGAAATGGAGCTGTCATTCCTGAGACAGCTCGAGTCATGACTCAGAAGGAACATGGCAAGGGGATGGAGTGGTTAGTGGATGAGGTAACCAAAAAACCAGCAAGGAACTAAAAAGCATAGGTCACTTGTCTGTCTAGCTGCGAGGGAAGCAGCGTTCACGGTAGAGCTTTATTTAGTTACACCAGAGCCATACCCTGCAATTTCACCACGCCGTGAAGCCAAGCCCTGTGGTTTTGCTGCCAACAGTGACAGTCCCAGGGAAAGGGGCAGAGCCAGCTTTCTTCTGCACCTTGGAGCCCAGCTTCTCAGGAGTTGAAGCCTGGATCCAGCCTGCCAACACATCCCTGGCTCACTCCAGAGCCATTTAACAGGGCGGGACAACTCCTCCCAGCAGGACCTATGTGTTAGGTGTCTGCTCACCCACGGCCTTGAACCTGCGCTGCAGCCCAGGGCTACGATTCCCAAGAGTGAGGCAGAAAATAGGCTTCCCACACTTTTTTTTTTTTCTTCTTCTGAAGAAAGTATGGAATAAAGAAAACAAAAGTGCATATCCCAACTGTTCCAACAGGAAGGAGCAAAGATGCTTTTTCCCATAACACTATTTGGCATCTAAGGTAATAGCATCTCCTCAAAATATTTAGTCTCCACTTGAACTGAAATCCTTTGTCTCCCTCTTGCTAATTGCCGGCACGTTCCTCTGCCATCAGGGTCATTCCTCCTGCAGTAAATTTGACTTTTATAAAAACCCAATACCCCACAATTGTACCTTTAACTTGAACTTCTTGCTTTTTTTGTAGCAAAAACCAAGCACAGACAAAACACTTCTAGCCCCATCGATAATGGAAATATCACCCACGTGTCGTAACAACGCACATCCTCAGCTCCTTACACATCCATGTTTTTCAGGTCACAGTACTCAAATACCCTCAAGGCCTCCCACATGCCTGGGGGCAGATGTGCAGGAGGGGAAGAAGCCAAACGAAATCAGCACATCTGAAATGTGTCTGATTTCCTGACTCCACCCCATTTTACTCTCAAGTACCACAGGACTTCTTACTGACTGTCCCATTATTTACCAGACTATTCCTCGTAGCTTCCTAGGAATTATTTCCAATCTACACTTGCGTAAATCGTCCTGCCGTTCCCCTTACCTTGCTTACCAAGGAAGAGGCCAATAAGGACAAATGCAAAAAACCCCCACTCTCTCAGACCTCACGTTTAAGGGTCAGGTTCAAGTCCGCTAAGCTTCACTCTCCTTGTGCTCTACACTGGTTCAAGATGAGAAACAAGCTCAGTGCTGTGCTCTTTAAGAGGCAAATAAATGGTGTCTTCTTATATGATGCACTACGGCCCTGTTTTAAACAGGGTCAGAACCCGCACTGCCTGGGGGAAGGCTTCCAGGGTAGAGCCCGGGCTCACAAGGGGAGTTTGCCAGTAAATGCAAACGTGGCACTTCAAGCCAAAAACCCTGTTTATCCCCTAAGTAAAAGCAATATATTTTTCTACCCTCTCTGCCCAGGAATAAGGAAGGAAGGGGAATGTCATTTCTTGCCCTTTCAGGAGCTCAAATCTCACACTTAACGTGATAAACACACCCAACCCCAGCTCCTCCGGACCTGAAATGGTTTCTCTGCTGCTAAACAGGAAGTTCACAACATGTCTGGGAATCCCCCCCCAAAACTGCAGGCTGCACACCCTGCCTCACACAGCTTCAAAACATTAACGAAAACACACAAAGACTGTTACCTACTGTTTGCGCTGCTGGTCAAACCCATCTCTCCTGCTGCCGCTTCTCTTCCGCACTGCCCCGGCTGCTGAACAACCCAGGAAGTTTATTCCTGATGACAGCAATTTCCTTCCAGGTTATGGCAAGCAGCCTCTTGCTGACTCGGCTCCGCTGGGTTATTTTCAGCCTCGCGCTCCAGATTAGCAGCTGGAATTACAGTGTGCTTGGGCAAGCTGGCATGGACCACGTCCTGGTCACCCAGGCCCACGTCACACGAGACCCACCGGAGCTTAACTGTCATTTTAGGGCTGCATTTGTAGATAGTTTATGAAAGAGCATGTTCATACACACCACTCCTATACATAAAGTAAAGCTGATTTTCCAGAGGAAGATCTGGACATAATTAAACTGTCAGACACAGCACAGCCCTCCATTAGGGCCAAGTATGTGACAAACAAGCTATAGCCAGAAAATTATTTCTAGCACCTGGAACAATATTAACACATCAGATGAAACACAGCTGGGGATCTACTTCCTCCAACTGCTCCAAACAAGGAAACTGCAGGAATTGCCATGATTCCAGTTCCTGTAAGTTAATAAAATACACACTGGATTTAGAGCCTGAAAAGCCTAATCTCTTTAAGTTCCAAAGAATTCTCCCTCCCTCCCCCTTACTTATTCCTTTTCTCCTTGGTAAGAAAGTCTATATATTTAAAGATGTAAATGTCAAAGGCTTACTCTCTCAAACACGGAGAAACACAGACAGCACTTACTAAACCTCCCCAGTTTGTTTAGTTTTGTTTCTGTTTGTTTGTTTTTTTTTTTTTTTTTTTTTTTTTTTAAGGGAACATCTTGACTTTGATTATTTGGGTATGGCAATGGCAAAGTAGACATTCAGCTTCTTTAAGGATTTATCCAGAAAGCAGACAGTACGCAAGTCAAGACACAAGTGCATAGATACTTACGTTGAAGGATGTTTCTTACAACATGAGGCTACTCAATTTGGTCATTACAGCTGTAAAAATAAGCAATTAAACCATTTGGCTTATTTTTACAATGTGTTTATGAGCAGAATAGGACAAATAAGTTTGGTAATCCCCACTACAGCAGGAGGTTACACCACAAAGAATTTGCTTCAATCACCAGCCCAGCTTTACACACATCATTGAAAACCAGAATCCTTCCCTATTTCATCACAAACCTTTGATTCTTTGCTGAAGCACATACTTGCTGTACTTGCAGGTACCACAATGGTGATCCAATCTGAGAAGCATCACCTTTGGAATGAAAAAAGCCTCCTGGTTATCTAAGGTATCCACTACGACTGTTCTAGGCCATAACTCAGCAATTGCTGAAAAACTTCAGGGCAGCTTGCTGTCGAGATGTTTTCTTAAAGGTACTGAATTAATCAGCGAGCTAAGACAGTTCAAGAGCGTAAAGGGGGTATGTATGCTCTGGAGACATGCGACAAAGCTCGATATGGGAGCTGAAAACCATGCAGGGAGCTACCTGCATCACAGTGGAAGACAATCAGTCTAAACCATCTCTACTAATAAAGCAGTGCTGCTACCAACAGAGAATCAAGGGCAGGGGCATTAAGAAATCCTGTCCCCTAGGCCTTCAGCAGGGACAAGTTTCTATCAGGATGGTAGCCATATCATTCTGACACAGCAGAATTTGTTTCTGAATCAGTACTGCCACCTTGTGAAACTCTTCTGCTATATCAGTTGGGTTTTCCAACTGTCAAGTTGGCATGCAGGCAGTTTATACTCAAGATACTCTTGTATTGCTGACTGGTGGGACAGCCTCCTAAAAAAATAGGCACACCCACAGCACTTAAGAGCCTGTAAGTATGACTTACCACAGCGCACTGATCAAGGCAAATGAATTGCTTTTCAGTGTTTCTTCATTCGTGACAAAGTGGAGTCACTCGGGTTCCAGATGGAGGGCAAGGATTTATGGCTAGCTGGTAGCAATACAGTAAGCTACAAAAAACCCCAGTAGCTTCCTGAAACTGTTTTCAAATCCTATTTTTCATGATCAAACCTTCAGAGTGGAACATGCTGTAAGCTTTGTATCTTCATCAACAGTAAGTATGAACATGATCAAATATCCTCGATTGAGAGGAATTGCTGGTGGCACAGGTGAGTACACTACACTTGTCAACAGAAGCGTGCAAGTGTGGGACAAAGGCACCCAATGAGTGCAACATGCACAGACCTGTTGAAGAGTAGCTCAACATCAAGTCAGAAACAGTAGAGCCAAAACCAGGAAGGGTTCACACAGCTTACCGTCAGACCAAGGAACTTTCAGTCACTACTACACCGCAGCACATGCCTACACTCTCTCAAACTTCGAGAGCCAGTGACAGCCACACAAACAGTCCCTGCTAGAGGCAGCTCTGGCTTCTGCCAAACCTAATGCATTTGAAGGAAAACCTGTTTCACAAACCTCCTCTGCATCATGGACCCATTAGTTATTCACACTGCAACCATGCCCCTCCATTTCAGCACATCTGAACGATCAAAGCAGAAGCTGGTAACTCCAGTGTAAGAAAGCACAAGTTTGTCTGTTGCAGTTCCTTTGAAAGCGGAGCTAGGGTACATTAGCACAGTTTGACAAAGCACCGATTCATCCATCCACATTTAAACAGGATAAAACCCATGAAATTATATTCTTTATTTCCATTTTCCAAGTTTCAGTTAGAATACCAGCTTCGAAAATAAATGGATGAAGTAAGGTCAAATAAACTCATGGCATAACTGAACAGCAACCCTAGTCAACTACAGCTCCACAGGTGAAATTCTAGGAAACATCATCTTTGCTCAAGTTAAATATTGCACCCCTTCTCTAACACAAGTTGAGAGGAGTAAGATATTTCACCTTAAGACAGCATCTAAGAGATTATCGGAAGTACAGGAATAGACTAGAAAAAAACAACATTTCCTATTTCCAATGACACCAGTATAGCAAAATAGTCAGTTGAAAAATATTTACAAAGATATCTACACAACATGCCTAACAGTGCTCGTACGATGCTCCAATGCACTGAAATTGCTAACACCACCATTTCCTTCTCAAAGTCAGTTGTCCTCTCCGGAGAGCTGACCAGATCTCCCCCTCAGTCCTACTCCAATTAAGAGCCTTCTTGTTGGTCTTCAATCTTTGGAGCCAGGTAGTATTTTAAGTGTCCCATATCAGCAATCTTGTACTCCACAACTGGGAAAAAGAAGAAAAACCACAATGTTCAGAAGGTTCTTCAGAAAAGCCATTCAGTCAAGAGTCCTTAACACAGTTCTAAGGTGGCAGCATTCCACAGAATTTTTCAAGTAGAGCTGCTTCTACTTACCAAGAGGAACATCTGCAGACATGCTGAGTGTTACTGTAGGTGACAGGGGAGTGGCTTTGGTAAAAAAGTTCAAGTACCTCAGAGCAAAGGTCAACTGGACTGGCTCATTCATCTCTATTGTAACCTAGAAAACCATCAGCCAGGTGAGACCTCAATAAATGCAAGCTGCAGCAAGTTCCCTCAAGTCTCTCAAATAATTCAGACATCTCAAGCAAAGGCAGTCAGTGCTACTCCCCACCCAGATCTGCTGAGCACTGCTTGCAGGCCCCAGGGGTAAGGACCTAAAGTTGGCAACAATTTGTTGACCCTAATCTATAAACCAGAGAAATACACAACCCAGTGACCCAGCTTTAGCCCCCCAGTAGGTCAGAGAGTTAATCATATTAGTAGAAACCTCAGCACTGAGGACACCACAGTAGCCATGAAGGCTTAACTTACAGCTTCTTCCTCTTTATCCACATTACTGGTCTGTGACAGCTTGATGTTTCCATTCCCCAGCTCTCCATTAGCTGAAAATTTCACGCCATCTTTCGCACAGGAGATGACAACTGCATCGCCGATGTGGCTCAGATCTCTACAGATGCGGGCAAATTCAGCAGAAGGCATCTTCACTACACAACTATACTCTTGTTCCTGTGAAGGAAGTGTCACAATTAAACTTCTACCGAGCTTGGTGTAGTCCCTACACTTGACTTTGTCTGGTCTTTCCAAAGGAAGTTATGTTACAAGCTCAAACTCTAAGTCTGATGTGAACATGTGAAAACACCTGTTTCTAACAGATAGTGTAGTCAGTCACTCAAGCCACTACTTACTGGAATTCCAAGCTGCTCCACATCGAGATCCATAAGCTTCATCTCATAATCAGACACCTTTTCCTGATCTAAAGAAACAAAGCATAGTCTGACCAAGCGTTTCCAAGAAGTTATCATCCTGAATTTCAGTTTTGACCCTTTTTCTCCCCCACAAGTAAAAACACCTCAATTATGACAATAAGATCCAGCTTGTTTAAGTAGAGCTAGAAATCTGAAAGTGACCCAAACAGCCTTTTGTAGGCTGTCAGAGGACAGGAACCTGCCAAGGGCATCTGTATGTGGCCTAAGGAAGAGTCTTTCCCTTACAAAGAAAGTATTGTTCAAGTTCACTGAGCTTCCATCTCCAGACTTTCAAGAGTTTAAGTATTGGGTGACCCCTCCCACTTCTGAAGTATTTCTTCTCACTTCCCCATGTCCTGGCATCTGCTTGGTCTATGAATACTACCTAAAAGTTATCACGGTAGCAAACTAGTCCCCAAATCTAACACTCACTTGGTGCTTCAAACACTAGAGCCAATGTATCCGCATTGTCTTCTGCTCGGAGAGTTATGATGTCTTCGTTTCCGGCACATTTCAGTATTTTGGACATGCTGGGGGGAAAAAAGGTAGGTGACTCACAGGATTAGAAGCAGACAGAGCGGGAACACGCCCCCATCGCCTACTACAGAGTGTGAAAACAAGGCTGGCAAGGAGCAGTCGGCACCCTCGGACGCAGCACACGGAGCTGTGCAGGGGCAGCAGAGCTCGGGCTCGCCCCCCCGCCACATCCCCCTCCCGGGGGGGCAGAGGGAGGGCCG
>WAAD01004803.1:48205-126669 GCA_013389945.1 Fregata magnificens
GGGACCCTCCGCCTCCTCTCGCCGGGGCCGCTGCTGCGACGCCCCGGTCCTGCCCCGCACCGTGCGCGTCTGCCCGTGCTCTTGCAGCGCCTCCGGGCCCCGTCGCTTGGTTTATTTGCCCACCCCACGGCCTCCAAAACCGGCCCCGAAGGAGCAAAGCCCGGCCCCGGGGTGGGGGGGGGGGCGGATTTTCTGTCCGTGGTTGGACAACCGGTCCCGGATCCCGCTTTCTAGGAGAGCGGAGATCTGGGCATAAACTGCTTTTATCGGGTATCTCAAGTGGGGGTTACAAAACCTTCCCTTAGGGAAGACTTTGCTACCTCCCAAGTCATCCCTACGTAAATACCCCTCCCTGCAGCGGGGCGCCCGGTCCCCGGTGGTAGTTTAACGAGGTTTAACGGTTGCATTTCTCCAAAGAAACGCCGTGAAAAGAAACCCTTTCCCTGTAACGTCTCTTCTGTTCCGAACCCAAGCGCAGTTGGATGCTCCGAGCTTGGCGGTCGCTCCGGGAGTCGTGTTGTCGCCCTTGTCGTCTTTACTCCTGCGCCTCCCCAAAGAGGAAAGGAAGAAGAGGGATAAGCGGTCAAGAAAAACTTTGTAAATAATATTCGCGGGGTCACAGAGAGCAAAAACTGGAGGGAAAAGCAGTTCTTTGCTGCGTTGGTGTTTAATACGTATATCTTGGGAGCAACCCCGTACTTGTGCATTAGCCCTTAGTAGCACCATATTGATGTTTCCTCTGTTAATACGTGAAGCACGCAATTCGGAGAAGCGTGAAATCATCAGACAGAATGTCTTTTGCAATTTAAATGTCGCATTTAATGCTGTTTTGAATGCCAGTTTGAATGCACCTGCTAGGAGCTGCACAGCCAGGTTTGAGGAAGCTTTATTGTTCTGATGTGATTGAGAGGGAACTGGGACAGAAAGCCCTGACAGCGTCGAGGATGGGTTGCCTTGGTGTAGATCTGAAGTTTCTGCCTTTTTCGTAGCTTACATGAAGCTGTGGGACCTCCAGATTTACTGACCTCTATTAAGAGAGCAGTAAGATGGCTCCTCTTTTGTTGTTGTGGTGCGTAGGGCAAAGCTGATATCCTCTCGATAAGTATGTTTGTCTCAGTTGGAATTTACTTTGCAGCAGAAAATCTTCAGGGACTTTTATATTCCAGAACTTTTGTGGGAGTTGGAAGACGTCCCTCAGCAGCCTGGAAGGACTAGTACTGCTTAGCCGGTATGCAAACGAACTCCCTCAGCCACCCTGCGATCTTGCTTTAGCTACTTGTGATGCGTTCCTAAAGAAGGTCAGAGGGCCGCTATTTTGAGTGCAATCTTGTTATCTCCAGGCAAGTACGCTTTTTACATATAATGAGCCTTCTGAAGGGCTCCTCTAATAGTACCTTCGAGTCAACGACTTGAAGTGTCCTCGCTAGAGAGAGGGAACATTTATGTCACACTGCTCATCCTAAAGCAGCTCAAATGAATTGCAAGAGGAAAAAGAAAAAGAAAAGATGTTTCCAAGCAGCGAAGAACAGCTCCTCTCAGGTGCTGACCGCGATGTCTCTTAACAACAGAAAGCAGTTATGGGAGGCAGAAAGTTTCCCCAAACTGTTAAAATCAAGCCTGGTAGGAGGTTACCTGGTAACAGTAAGCCTGCCATTAGTAAAATCCTACAGCGTCGTGCTTTCTGTGGCAGCAGACCTCAGTGGTGGATTTTTCTTTCCTCCCCTGAGATCAAGCTGCTGTGTTTTTAGTGCTCGGGAAATGCCTGGCAGAGCCTGGGAATAACATCAGTATAACGCCAGCGCAGCAAAATTGCTCGTGCGTCTCCTGTTTATCGGTGGTCTTTGCCTGCCCAGTGTGTTGCCTGCAGATATTGCTGTCGAGAGGGGAGATTCCCATTTCTGCTTTGTCATTCGGTTAGCCTTGCCAAGAAAAATAATTTAGCAATGCATATTGTGTTCTACAGAAACCCTTGTGTCTTCTGAAAAGAGCTCTCAGCGTATTAAACGAAGCAAGTTAAAATGAGATGTAAACATCAAGGCTGGTTTGAAGATTAGACCCGGAAAGCTGTATTTTGTACTTGTTCCCACTTTGCTGTTTTGATAATGGAAAGAGAGAGGCTGGTTTCACTTTCTGGTCCTCTAACCCTTGCACAGTGTCGCAGCTTTGATGTTTTCCTCCCTGCTGGCACAGGGCAATGCTTATAGCTGAAACTGTGCTGCTTCAGTTGAGACCGTCGTGCCAGAACATTTTAAAATTGATTTTCGTTAAAACTGTTGTGCAACACACAGTCTTCGTCTCAAAGGGAACAAGGCAACATCTGTTTACTCTGATCAGTGAACTCCCTCTGATCTCTGCAGTGAAAAAACAGGGGAACTTGCACGCATGTTATTTGTGCTTAGTACCCATTTTCTTAGCCCAAAGGACTTAGATGCCGCTAACTGGTGCTGTTCTGTAGATATCTGAGATTAGATGATTGAAACAAGTTCTGCTTTCTTGTTAGCTTACAGATCCCATTCTCCCTCGGTCTTTGTAGGCTCGTTCCATTGCTTTGTAGACTCATTCGTTACCTAAAAACGGAGGTCAATGCCTTCTCTCCTGTGTTGTGTGCATCCCGTTAAATCACATTTTCTCTTCCAGCTTCCAAAGAGAACAGGAAAAGTGCAGAAGAAAATTGTTTCATGATGCATGCAGAGCCCCTGAATGCTTCTGCTGGTTTAACGGGATTTTAAAATTGTTTCTCGGTAGCGGTTTGTACTTTGTGTGACTCGACAGTGAGGACAGAGGGTTTTTTCCTTTTCTGTCCTTCTTTTGATAGGACGTTGCACTAGTAGTTGTCTGAAATCCAGGGGGAGTCTCGGACATCCCATGGCCTAGTCCCATGGAAGGGGAGGAGGGCAGGTCTATTTAGAGGCAGGCTTATCTGGGCTGCAGATCGCGCTGCTACGTCACTTGTGGCTTTGTTTACCGACCCCTTTGTCACTGGCAGTCAGTGTCTTGCTGGAAAATACTGTCCCTTTTAAGAGAGGCAGCAGCTGCAAGACCAAATGGAAGTGGTCCCTGCAGCCGCTGTGCTGGCAGGCGTTTTTGTGCAGTGGCCCATGCAGGTGAATTTTTCCATCGTGCAGCGTTTGGCACCTCGTTGCACCCACAGCAGCTAGCGATGCTCATTTCTTATAGGAAAAGGGGTGACGGTGATTGCAAGAGTGTTGCTTTGCTGATAGGATGCCTTGAAGAGCAGGCGTGAAAGTGTGCAAGGGTGAAATGTTTCCGTACTTACGAAGGGTTCAGTGATGAGGACTCTTGTTCTTTCCAGCCTCGTTTTACAGTGGACTGATGTTGTGACTTTTTATCTGGCTACATCTGTACCTTGTGGTACAAAAAGTGAAAAACTCTGCCTTCCAAGCCTCATGATTCTTGTGCTTCCAGGCGTTTTGCAAGACTTCCCGAGTGATCTAAAGTGCTTTGAAGATGCGGAGCTAAGTAGATGCCGGGTGTTTGAACGCTGGTGCTGACAAGTAACTGTCCCTTAGGTCTGCTTGGGAGGGTGAGGGGTAGATGTGAGCAGCTCCCTGGTGTGCGCTGGAGACGATGCGGCAGCTCCGATTTTAGTGTTTGGCGTGAGAGAGGGTGCAGGACGTAGAGAAATAACAGTGCAGGCGCTCTGAAGGGTTAGGCAATTCCAAATCCTGTTACTTCTCAGGTCACAGGAGGGCTCCTAGTAGTTGGGAGTTTGCGAGAACAAGATGAGGTTCTTGTAGGACCAAAACCAATAAACCACTGCGGTGATGCCTCTCTTCACCTTCATCCACGATTAAGAGAGGCAGAAGTACAAGTCTGCTTTCAGACCCACCCCAAAGGCTTATTTTTTTAATAGCTCTTAATGTTATTTTAGGCTTGATACCAAGCATCAGTTTGCTTGGCTTCTGCAGAAGCATGAGCCTCATTTATTCTGGAGAGATGGTAGCAATCTCAGGTCTGATGTGAGAATACATTTCAGCCTTCCTTGCTGTCTGATGCTCAGCTTTATGTGTGCCTGCCAACAGGAGTGCGTTGTTATCTGTTACTGTTAATTGTGGCAATGAGAAATCGGACTGATTGCATTTCTAATGGAGCTCATTATAACCGGCTGTCAAATTTAATACCTTCCACCAGCTTCTGGCCTGCCGTGGAGCTGATGAGAGAGCTGCAGGCTGCTCTTCATTTCCTTTGGATGGTGTTTGACTTGACCGCTACTCCTTTTTGCAAAATGCGCAGGCTCTCCTTTGAATTGCCCATTTCCTTGCTCATCTGCGGCAATGCCAGAGAAGTTGGATCCCAGGAAGGTTTTGTCATTTTAAGGGTTGGATGACTCTGCCTCGGGCAGTGAGGAGGTCCTTTCCTTCCCAGTCCGCACAGAGCTGCGTGCAGCACTCGTGTGTGACAGAGCAAGCACAGAGACTCTCAACGCTCAGGTTAAACCCCCCAAATGCACATTGCTTTTCTGTTACTCAGCCCTTCGGATAGTTCAGTGCTGGCTTCTGTTTCCTATCCTTATTTAATGACTAGATGATTTATTTCTGTCTGGTCTGGAGGGCTACGTTCCCTAAGCGTGTGTCTCTCTTGGCGGTATCTGAAAAGTCGCCGTTACCTCCAGGCAGATGGCTGACCTGTTTCCTGAAGTGTTCTGAAGTGGGTCTTGGTGGACCTGGGACCTTCTTACCGAGTTTCCTCTTGCCGTTCCAGCGGTCTGTCCTCGCTCCCGACCGCGTCTTGTTATTGTGTACAATAAGGTCAGTATAGCGCAGGGTGGTGGAGGGAGGCCGTGGCACATCCACGGCTCCCGATGGATATTGATGCTGTCTTTGACCCCCCCGTTGCAGGTTGAGGTCAGGGCTCTTGCTCAGTGCTCAGATGAGCTGTTCTGTACGCGAGCCGTGTCTCTGCTTGCACTTCCGAAGCCGTGTTCTTGCAATGATATGGTGGGGGTGTTTCTTGTGAATGGAGGGACATTTGGTGCTGAGAGGAGGGAAGTTGTGATGAGATTTTTGCGTTTCTCTTCCCAGTGGGGAGAAAAACCAAGGACCGATTGTGCTGTCCATCAACCGCATACCACACACTAGGTGGCAAGAAAATCATTTTATCCTCCTGCCTGCTTTAAATGAGCAGTGATGTGCACCAGGGGTAGACTACCCTTGGAGATAAAACCCTTAGGAAACCAACTGAGGTGAAGATGCAGTGTTTCCAAGCAAATCCATATTTCCTTTCTGGAAGAAAAGAATACTGCCACTTTTCTTTGTATTGGCCAGGACACATCTGCAGGAATTTGGGACAGAAAATTATTCCTGTGCCTGTCAGTAGCTCTATTGTTTTTCCCCCAACAGTGGTCTGTGTTAGCATGTGTCCCTCCTGGTGATCTGCTTCACTTGAGTTGTCTCTGATTTATGTTTTCCAGGATTATAAAGGACCATGAAGATTCATAGATTTCTCTTTAGAGCACGTCGTGTGATAGTCTGTAGGTTTATGATGATAGCTGTGACTTCAGAAAACTACTGATATGGGTTCATCGGGGTTACATCTAAACATACCGGTCCAAGTCCCACGTGGCTCCTTTCCTTCGTTAGTTCAGATAAAGCCAGCGGGATTGACTGGTAGAGAAATGTGAACAAGATTGTGGTGCCACCTTATAGTCAGCAAATTAAATAGACTGGTAAGATTTTTTTTCCGATTAGGTTTTGGAAAAATATGTGTAACTCCAGAGGAACTGAGGGTCAGAAGCCATCGGCCTTGGCGTGATGCAAGGTCTCATTTCAGAGGACAAAAACAGACTTTTCCTGCACTAACCTTCCGATGCAAATAGCGGACCTGTTGCTGCAGAGCTGTTTGTTCTCCCTTTTGTTTCTCACAGCTCTTCTAAACAACAACAGATCGAAATGTCTGTGCAGAATCGTGCAAACGCAGCTCCAGGCTGGGGCAGCCTCTTTCAGACACCGATTCCAAGAGGTGCTTAGGAGCTTTGCTTTCTTGTTTCTGTACACGTTTCTCTGTCTCTGCAGGGACAACAAAGTCTGCTGGTTCGGTAAATGCCACGATAGCAGAAGGATGCCAGCTAGATCCAGGAGAACCCAGCACTGAAGCCTATCTCCAAAACATCTCTGTCACGTGTTTCAGAGGGGGAGGCAGGTTCCTTTCTTAGCCGTAGGAAATTCTGGGGGAATGCCAGAACCAGCAACCTATTTTTGTGCTTTTTTGTATACAATAGCTTCTCAAAAGGACTTGGAGCCTGATGCATTTACCTTCTTGATTTCCTGGAATAAGCAGACCCCGGAGTGGGTGCTGTGTTGGGGGCCAGGCAGAGGATTAGCTTGTGCCGAGTGAGTCACAGGGATATATGACTTCGCATGAATCATATTTGCTGACACTGAGGTCAGGCTCTTGTATCAGACTGTTGTTCTGCTAAATGCAAACTGTGCATACTTCCGATCACATCCCACTGGCGAGCTGAGCTTGCTTGTGTTCAAAACAAAGCGAGCAGCTTTGGGAACATGAGATGGCCATGGGAGTTTTCTTAGTTATTTCAGCCACTATGCAAACAGTTACGCTTTTTGTGATGTTATCTGCTAATGGTCTCCATTTTTAGGCATGCCCTAATTTCTGTGCATGCTTTCAACTGGAATATGTTTTTTTGGGATGGGGAATGGAGCCCCATATAAACATAAAACTGACCTTTGTTTTTTTTGAGACCACAAATTAAGCAGTCACCCCTAGATGCCAGCTTGGTGGGATATCTTGATGGAGGGATGATGAGAAACTTGAATTTAATTGCCTCGCAGATAACTTCACAGCCAAAGAAGTTCAAGCACTTTCCCCTAGACCAGCACCAGAACATGAGCTACTTGTGCCCACTTGCAAAAAGTCCGTGCTTTTTTGGGACCGTGGTACAAATCAAGCCTGGACGTTTGTTTGCTTCTTCCTTCTAGTGTTAATGGTCTCCAGACTTGTCTCCCGTTTCACCCTTCTGAGCTTGTAAACCTCTAAAAGAGAATATCCTGTAATTAGGGAGTAACGGGACGATTTTTTGCCTTGATGTCACCTTGGTGGATCTGTCTGAGGTGGGTTTGGCTGTGGCACGGCAGCCGTCGGAGACGGGCAGGTGCCGTGTAGGTAAAGCAGTGAAGAAGGGGAGAGGGGAATGGAGCAGACAGTTTTCCTGGACGTAGGAAGTAAAACCACTTTTGAAAACCATTGAGATTTTCATAACTGAGGCCCCTGGGTTTGTATCCATTAGACTAATTATGTTGGCCTTGATCCTGCAAATGTGCTCAGAGGTGAGAATAGTAGAGGCTTTAGTACAGTTGGTCCCTGTTGTTCTAGCTGTCAATTTTATTGCCCGAAAAAGCAACTGTATTTTTCTTTTTAGCAGTGTATTACCATTTTCCATCACAGCTTTTTGTTAAAATCTGGCAGGAAGTCTAAATAAAACAGCGCCTTGCTTCGAGAAAGGTGCACAAATAATGGGATTTCTTGAACTAATTTAATCTACCAGCGTGGAATACTTAACTGTATCTCTGTATTGGGCAGAAAATTTTTGGCAGGGAGATAGCTGACTTGTTTCTATGACAACTGAGACCATGTCATAGATACTTGGGTAAAACAAACGAGCGCTCACAGCTTCCGCTGCGAGAAAGCCGTTTAAAACATGAGCACAAATTTCTTACCACATGCTTGCAGGAGTTAAGTTGTTTAAAGAAAGCTAAGACAACTCATTTCTCTGTGTGTCTTTCTTTAGGGTGATAAAATATTTGTTTACAAATGTTGCTTAGATCTACTGATTTCAAAAATATAACAAGCAAGTAGGTATCTGGCTTTTTTCCTCCGTCTGCTCTGGTTCATCAGTCAGGAGAAACAGACCTCACAGAGATCTGTGGGTTTTACTCTTTCTTCTCATCGTGACTTGTGTAGGAATGAATGAGTTAGGATAAAATGTACGTTGCTATCTTGATTTTATTCCTGCATTACGTATTCCCTTGATTCTTTTAAGAAGCCTTCAATGTTGAGATGGTAAATTGAAGAAGGAGCACTGGGCTTGCCGACGGTGCTGGACAGGCAGATTTGCACAAAAAAGAGCCCTCCAATTTAATAACTCCATGTTGGTAACAAAAGCCAGTAAAAGCTACTGTCTCTGATTGTGTTTTAATAGACTTAATGCTTACCCTGTAAAAGAAACGGAAAAATAAAGCCCGGTTCCAAGGTAACCGGAGGGAAAGTTTTCGTTGCTCTTACTAAGGGGTTTTAATTGTTTCCCAGCTCTGCATCACGCACGTAGATTTCTAACGTCCTGGCACACATTTGCACTGAGTGCTCTGCCCTTCTTCTGCCTGGGAGGAGAGAGGCAGCGGGAATACCAATGACCGATCTAACAGGAAAAGTTGGTGAGAGAGAGATGTGGTAAGAGAATATGGAATAAATACGGCTGGAGACAGCTACGTCCCAGTGCAGGAGCACCAGTGGAAAGTGGTGGGATTGCTGGAAGGTGATGGGGCTGCGTTTTCATTTGTCTGGGCAGCATCTGGTTCAATGAGACCCTAGTGCAAGACGGAAGCTTTTAGGTACCAGGGTTGTGCTGTGTTAGTTGCTACCTCAAAGTCATAGTTGGTTCAGGCGTGATCGGATGTATGTGAGGATCAGCCTGCGGCTAAAAAGCTTCAGTTTTAGCAAGAACCTAAACAACAACCGAAAAAGGGCAGAAAAAAGGTCCATGGAAGGGTAAAGGAGAGAGTACAGTCCAGTGGCTGGGAAAGGAGACAAGTCACGATTCCTGGGTTAACTTGCTGCAAGTCTGAGTCTCTCCAGGCTTTTGTTTCAAGGGCAGAAATAGGAGAAAACAGCACAGAAGAGGCATCAGAAACCTGGTGTTTCTTAGGGGAGCAGCAGAATTGGTGACGGAATACCATCTATTAGACCCAGCTTCCCTGAAGCGCTGTTTGTACTGGCATTGTGGGACACTTTGCAGCCTGTGGCTTAACACAGTCCAAACCTGCCCCTTGCAGTCACAAGCTCTTTGCAGAAGCGCTGACTCTGTAATGAGCTTAAATTTTCACCGACGATGGCCCTCAGCGGGCATCACTCACTGTCGTCTGTGCCGGTTTGCACTCTTTGCTTGCTGCTGCAAGCTGCTTTGCGGAAAGCGTTGCTATCTGGTGATTATCCTTCGGGGATGGGGATCTGTCTGGCTCGGTTGGAGGACTAGCAAGATGGCAGTGGAAACGTGCGGGAGGGTGTTACCAAGGCAATGCCACAGCTGGATTAAGTAGCCCAGAGCAGGGCGCATCACGCTCAGGCTTAAACAAGTTATTTAGCACCCCGCTCGGCGCTTAAACTGGTGATTTGTAGGCTGATGGTTGCAATTTGCATAAAAGGTATAAAAATAGTGTCAATTACTGAGTCCTCCATAGCCTATATCTGGCACAATGTCCTATATAATCTCAACACTCCGTTTCAGAGAGAGATCTACGTAGGGAGAAGAGCTGATTCCCGACGCTGCTCAGTTGTTTTCAAAATGAAGATGTTAAAATGTATGTTAGCCCTCACTTTGACTGGCGATTTCTTCCATCAGGGAAAATGTTTTCTCCCACCTCTCATCAGGCTTAAACTGAGCAAGCAAGACATGTGGCAGGAAGGAGTCCTACATTTAATGTTGAACCCTAACAACGTCCCTTTATCTTGACAAACCTCTTGATTGCCTTCTTTGTACTCTCTGGAAATAATGTGGCAATGTTTGGTGGAACTGTGGGTATTGCATGTCCGTTGCACAACCTCTCCTATTCCCACTGCTGAGGATGAAGTGGGAAACAGTGGGATGCGTGTGCCACTGGACCGATCCAGTGAGGCTTTGCTCCTGCTCTCGGAGACCAAAACACTTTGCAGCACGAGGTTTGGTTTGGCATTGCACTGAAGTCAGTGGATCAGGTAACTGGTGATGTGGTTTACATCAGTTTAGCTGCAGCATCGGTGTCAGCGCAAGAAATCATCGGCTGGGCTATGGCGGAGATCGGGACTGCCCGTTCCAGCAGCTGTTAGATTAGCTCGGTTGCAACATCAAATTCCTCAGTCTCGTGAGCTATGCAGTTGCTTTCATCCTTCATGTTCTTGGCCAGGAGTGGAAGGGAGGAGGGCATCAGTGCTCTTTCCCTTTCTTTTGGTCTCTGAGCATTTTGCGAAACTTCTAGTCCTCTGACCTGCAGGCAAGGAATAACTTGCCTCCTTTGCACTTAGCCTTGCAACATTAATGCCTTGGGGAATAAAATGCAGGGATGCTGGCTTGGATCTGCTTCCTCGTTTCAATGCCTCGTCCTTTTATTGCATGGCTGGCAAGCCTGGGACTTGCATGAGATGATGGATACTTGGACTGCATTAGAAATCTGCTTGAGGTTTTTGGTTTTAGCCTGTACAGATGATGGTGGTTGCCCTGAGTACCAAAGAACCTCCTTGCCCATTTGATTTGAATCAGTCACATGAATTTTTCTTTTTTAGAAATGTGCAACAAGGGAAGAAAAGCCCCCGTTTCCTAAAGGTAATCTAGAAGACCAGAAGGAGAAACTGAGTTTGGTCAGGCTGGAGCTGAAGCTTTTCTCTGTTATTTAGATTGCTCACAGGGGAATTCTTCGGAGAATCGTTTTCTTGGAGAAAGTGTAGAGGAAGCATTGCAACGGGAGACATCGACTATAGCTAAATAGAGTGCACTGATCTCCCAAAACCTGCTCAAGAAGAGGGCCCCTGACCTGTGCCCTGCTATAGGATGCCAAACTCACGGTCTTCAGGGAGTTTTATCATTTCCAGTCTTTTTGCCTGGGGCCGTTTGCAGCTGCCTCATGCGTTTGATCTTTTGCATGTTCCCGACTAAGTGGCACTAAATCTCTCTGAAGTCCGAGGGACAAGTGGATTTTACAGGTCAGTTAAAAAACAGCTGAAAAAAAGCCAAGTTGCGTTTCTTTGCCAGCTCTCCAAACCTGCGTGAGTGCTGGCAGAGGGGTTTAGTTTTGCTTTCCTCTTCCTTCCCGGTCGACGGGAATGGAAAGAAGCGAGCGCGGAGCGAGGCGAGGAAGAGGCGTCACAGGGTGTGACTGGTGCGATAGCCGGTGCTTCGCTTGTCCCCGGAAGTCATCTCTGACAACACCGTCGTATTTTTAGCTGCCTCCACCTGACGGTATCTAGCTGTCCTTGTCTGTTTTAAGAACCTGGCCTGCAGCCATTGATACATCACAGCTTGGGGAGTAATTATCTTTTCCTGCCTTAAATAAGGGAACTACTCAAGTCTTACTGCTCCAATGAACTACAAATACCCCTCGATTTGGTTACACCAAACCAGTCCTGGCGGATGCTTGTTTTGGTGGGGGTCCCCCCTCTCCAAGAGTGGGGCAGCGCTGCCTGGGAGCCCAAAGGGGTGAAGTCAGTTTGTTTGCAGAGCTCCCAGCGTTTGTCAGCTTGGCTCCCTCCTTGCTTTTCCTACAGCTATGCTCTCTTTTCCAGGAGTTTTAAAATAGCCCGTGGTCTGAGGCCAAACGCATGGCCTCTGCCTTGCCTGATGCACAAGCGCTCCCCAGGGAGTGGCGTTTTCCTTCCTCGCTTCAAGGACTGAGGAGCAGGATAAAGCTCTGCCGCTGAAATGCAGGGCAAAACATGGAAGTTTGGATTCGTTCTCGATTCAGGAGCTGGACTGCAGGAAAAACTGCAGCTGGGGAGAGGACATGGGACTGCCTGGGAGCCAGGAGGTCATTTGTAATCCTTTTTCCACCACTGGCCTATTGCAGAGCCTTCAGTAACCTCCTGCCTCGCCTGTATTTATTTACCCTCTAAATACAGGACTTTGCTCTGAGCTAAGTGCTGGAGCAGTACGAGGGGCAGGGAAAGCACGTGTATTTCTTTCCAGTACATCAGGTTTCTTCTGTGGCCAGGGAGGATGGCTGGGCCTGAGCGATAAGCCATGCTTTTCCTCTTCAGCTATTTGAGGATGGGCTCGGTATTATTTTTAGTGCCCGCATGTAAAGTCAGCATTTGAAAAGTCTGTCTGGAAGCCTTGAGCCTGCCTACTTGGAGGCCTTTCTTTCTGTCTAATTTGGGCAACGTCACATACTTGGAGATCTGCTGGGGGATCGGGAGACCTCGTAAAAATTCCTGCTAACAAGCCTGTGTCCCTTAAGGACTTGCTGCACTTGGAGATACTTATTAATCAACGGTGAGGCATCTTTAACTGTTCAGAGGGAACAGATCCTTTTCTGTAGCTGCTGCTGAGACTGATGGAGAGTAAACCCCATGGTGTATGTCACCTAAAATACTTGATGCTGTTTCTCGTGGGTATAACCCCATGTAATACCCAGAATATTTTCTTCTCCTCTTTCTCTCATTTACGCAGAAGCAGAGTGGTGGTAGGTGGTGCATCCAGTGGGCTGGTCTGAGTTTCTTCAGAGAGTGCCAGCACTGTGTCTAGTAAAGCTCTTTGTCTCTCTTTAACTTGCAGGAGTCGGAGTCTGAGAACAAGCTGGATGGAGAGACAGCATCTGACAGCGAAAGCAAATCTGAATTTGGAGGATCACCCCCGGTGCCGACATCGGATGACACTCCAGAGGTCCTGAACAGAGCTCTCTCCAACCTGTCCTCAAGGTAGCACTCGCTGAGCATCGTTCCCCTCTGCTGCCAGGGCTCCTGCGCCTTCACTGTGGCCTTCCTAGCCCCAGCAGCATGGCGGTGGCTGCTGGAAGCTGAATAAGCAGCTCTTGGAAGCGCTGCGCTCTCCCTCCCTGGCGTGCAAGCAGGAAGGTGCCCCTGAGGCCACAGGAAACAGAAGATGATGGTGATACTAGCGGGGAGAGCAGAGTGCAGCGCTCAGGGCTGCTGTGCGTGGGAGAGGACTGGTGGCAGCTGGGTGCTGCGAGAGGGCCACCTCACCACGTGCTTGCTCTTGGCAGGTGAAAAGAGGCCTGGGTGGGGCAGAAGACCGTTGCATTTCGCTTTGACAGCACTCTCAGCAAAGACTACAGCTGCGATGGTTTTTAACCACTAGTGTGACATACTTTGGCAGGAATGCATGAAAAAAGCGTGCTGATAAGGACAAGATTTAAGAAAAAACAGGGGATGTTCTCTACAGGCTGCTTTGGGGGAAACGCATCTTATTCCTATCACGGGAGAAAGTGTCTCTCCTGGGTGTGCTGTGACGATGGGATAGGCTCAAGGCAAGATCTGTTGGAGAGTAGCGAGGGTGCAACACAACAGGGCCCATGTCTCCTCTTGAAAAGGAGTGCAGAGAGGGGTAGTGGTCCCCAATTTATTTGAACTTATCACGCACCTTGTCCAAGGTGTGGGAAACCTGTAGCAGAACAGGAACAGATGCTCTCCTGTCCCCTTTCAGTGCCCTTGGAGATGCTCTGCACCTGGCTAATGCTTTCTGCATTTAGTGAAGTTCATAGCAGGGAAGACTGAGCTGAGCTGTAGCCTTGCAGCTGCTGCAACCAGGCCTTCATCAGTGGATCAAGGTCTCTCTGCAACACTGAAAGGAAACCTGGGGTTTCCAGGGCTCAGTTTCCTTCCTGTGATGTGCAGAGAGCAGACGTGCTGTCATGCTTCCTTGCTTTCTTTTGACTTTCTCTAACATCTTTCCTTCTCTATGGCCTAGATGGAAGAATTGGTGGGTAAGAGGCATCCTCACGCTGGCAATGATCACCTTCTTCTTCATCATCATCTACTTGGGACCCATGGTCTTAATGACGATAGTAAGTGCTCCAGAGAGATGCTCTGATGTTCACAGCGACAGGAGGGAAAGTTGCTGGGACCATTGCTGGGGTGGGCAGCTCCGAGCCTCATATTTTAGAGGTCCTTATTCAGCTTGCTGGATTTCTCTCTCCATGGAGGAAACCTGGAAGGAATCTGTGACTGCCTGCCTTGGCGGTCAGCTTTGGGCTGCAATTGAAACTGATACAAGGGGTTGTTAGAAACCTCCTGCAGAGGAAAGGGGCAGGCAAAACAACATGGTGAGCTTCCCATGCTGGATGAGGAGACTCCTGCCAGACTGATAATGACTGCTAAAGTATCTTTTGCTCAGCCTGTGCACATTTTTTATCTCTTTGAGGAAAGAGATGTTTAACCAACATGTATTACAGCTTCTGGATGTCTTTTTGTGCAGGTGATGTGTGTCCAGATCAAATGTTTCCATGAGATTATCACTATTGGCTATAACGTGTACCACTCATATGACCTGCCCTGGTTCAGGACGCTCAGCTGGTGAGTAAGGGGGCTGCTCCCCTCCCCAGGCTTGTGTGCAGCAGTAACGCTTCATCTCATTGCAGACGGGCAGCAAGGGGATCATCTGAGTACCTCCAAACCATAGACCAGGGGGTTGCTGTGTGTTGACCAGTGTCATGTGTTAGCAGTTTCTGTAAAGGAAAAGCCCCCACAAATCTTGATAGGTCAATATCTTGAAAGAGCCCGTATTGATAAACTTTGTCCTGTTGTTAATGAAGCACGGAGATTTGAATCCCATGATCTGTGCAAGGGACAGCACTGACAGGCGTCACCACTTAGAGATGGACATGGTTGCTTAGGTGGGATGGGAGTTTTTAGGTGGTTGTGAAACAGGGCTGAACATTGGGACGTAACAGCTGGGGAGAGGGCAGGAGCAATGCTTTCAGGAAGCACAGAGTGTGCACTTTTAGGATGCACGAGCTCGCAGAGGCCTGTTGAGCAGTGCCACCTAAAGGCAGAAAGGCCTTGTGCATCAGAAGGCCAAAAGCGAACCTGGATGGTGTGATCTGTCGCAAAGTGGAGCTGAGTGATGCAGCCACTCGTTTAAATGAAGGTGACATTTCTAAACTGCGGGAAATAAAGTTCTGGCTGTCACTTGAAGATAGCCTGTTTGCAGTGTACTGGAACAACGTAAAGACCTTAGGGATCAGTCACTTTCTGTGTTTCTCCAGAAGCCTTTTAGGGTTCCTGCTAACGAGCATCTGCATCCTTCACAGGTACTTCCTGCTCTGCGTAAACTACTTTTTCTATGGTGAGACTGTGACAGATTATTTCTTCACCCTGGTTCAGAGAGAGGAGCCCCTGCGAATTCTCAGCAAATACCACCGCTTCATTTCTTTTGCCCTATACTTAACAGGTAGAGACCACTTGTTCTGTTGGTTAATCTTGTCTGGGCTGGAGGGAAGACATCTCCTTGAACTACTCTTGTCCTGAGTATTGTGTCCAATGCAGTATCCATAGCAAGTTATCTCTGCCCTTCAGTGATGCTGTAACTTGGTTGCGTGGTTAGAGTAGTGGTGGCAAATGTCTTACATGAGGCTCTGTAGAAGAAAACTCCCTAATCTGTATGGGACAGGCAGGCTTGACTGTTCATCTGCCCAAGCGCTACTTGCAGGCAAAGGTATTTTGTGACTTCCAAAGTAGTGTGTTTTCCCACTCCACATTGCTGCTTGACTCAAATAAAGAACCTCAGGAGTTGTGCAATGTCATGGAAAAAAATTATTTCTTACTGTTGAAGATACATTCCCACCATTTGCTTTCCTTCTGTCTCATCAGGTTTCTGCATGTTTGTCTTGAGTCTGGTGAAGAAACACTATCGCCTCCAGTTCTACATGGTAAGGTTAAGTGCAGGGCCTGGCTGCCCCCAGCTGGAGGCAGAAGAATGAGTAGTGTAGGCTGCTTGAAAATGTTGTGTAGAGGAATATGTGTCAGTAGATGCTTCTGTGCTGGTTGTGCATTATAACGCTGCCTGGAAGAAAAGTTACTGTGAGCAGACTGTGTTTTTAGGAAGGTGGCTCTGACCGAATTTCCCTGCAAAGATGTATTCTCTTTTCTCTGCACTTGTGGATGCTATTAAGAAACTTTCTGCAAGCTGAGAGGACTGCAGAAGGCTATTTGGCTCTTGTACTGAGGGTAGATGGCCACCAGGGTTAATTGGCTATGTCCCCCTTTTCCCAAACATCAGTAAGGCATTGCTTGTGTTTGACCATCAACGCAGCTAGTTTTGCTTTCCAATATATTCCGCACACAGGGATATGGCTTGGATATCTATCAGTCTTCTGCTCTTCTTATATAGTCAGAAGGCTGAGTGAGATGTGTGGGATAGGGGTGGGCTAAAGAGCATTTGGTCCAGCAGAAGTCTTCCCGATGAAGGTCACCTCTGGGCTTGAGCTGAAAAACATGCCCATAAATTACTACGAGTGACTGTTCCCTGCTCTTTGTGACTCTTGGTGTTTGTCCTGGTGAGGGTGCATGCTAGAAATGCACATGTGCATGAGCCGTTCTCTGTCGAGAGGTAGCTAACAGCATCTGATTTCTGCCAGCCATGCGTATGGGCAGGGTCTCTAGGCAGGCTGGACTGCATGCTGTCTTCTCTTCCAGTTTGGATGGACCCATGTGACGTTGCTAATTGTTGTTACCCAGTCGCACCTCATCATTCACAACCTGTTTGAAGGAATGATATGGTGAGTTGCTGTGTGTTCTCAGTTGCTTTGATTTCCGCAGCCTGAAACGAATGACCATGTTTTGAGTTAAAACTGTTCTTTTAAAAAAAGAAAAGGCCAAGGAGAAGGTGCTTCCTGCGAGGGACCCACCTGTTCAGAATAGAAAAGAAAATAGATTGAGTGATACCTCAGCGACTTAGGACTTGCTTTGTGCTACCTGAGCAGTATAGAGAGTTGTTGTAAAGAAGCATCTGAAAATTGCTGTGGGGAGCAGGGACCTTTCAGGCAGTGTCAGGCCTGTGTAGGTGCTTTCTCTTTATACCCACATCTAGCAAATGGATGGGAAAGTGCTGCTCGGCACTTGATTTGGGGCAATGCTGTCAGCATAATGGTAAAAGCAGCCCTGTGAAAGGAAGGAGATTGCAACCTGCCACCTTACTCCAGCTGCTGTGCGGAGGAGAAGCCCCTTTGGTGATCTTCCCAAAAGCAGCAGGGCCAAGAACTACTTTTGGCTGCTTTAAGATTGCATGTTCCTCTCTCTGTGTGCCACAACCAGCCCAGAGTGCTTTGGGAGCAGCCTGCTTGCAGCTAAAATGCAGCCTCTTTGGGGGGGAAAAGGGGCGACTGTCTAACAGCATGTCACGTGTGGCAAAAGAAAATGTGCTTAAAACAAGCCATTCTGGGTACCCAACCTGCTTTTTAGTCCAAAGCACTAGAGTAATCCCCCGGATTTCCCTAGGAGCTTCAAGTGGTTGCTCCTTGCATTGCATTGGAGGGGGAGACGTTGATGTGGTGGCACTGCAAAGCATCTTACGAAGCAACTGCTCATTTAGTTAAGTCTTGGAGTTGTCTGATCTTGGCACTTTCCAATGGTTTGATTCTTCTCCCATCTAGGTTCATCGTCCCAATTTCCTGTGTGATCTGCAATGACATCATGGCATACATGTTCGGGTTCTTCTTCGGCCGCACGCCACTCATCAAGGTTCGTAACACTTTGGTGGACAGAACACGCATTTTGGCTTCTTTGGGTCTTAGTCCTGTGTTTCCTTATCTCCAGTTTCGTGGCTTTTTGTGCATCTGAAGCAAGCCTCCAAATTAAACTTGGTGGGCATCCCAATCTTCGATGCTGTGAAGTGAAATGAACCGTTTCAGACCGAGATGTTAGTGTCAGGTTCTGACCAAACACTTATTTGTTGGTTGTTGGCACCAAGTTTTATTTGCCTCAGCAATTCACGAGCGAAGAAAGGCTGCATAGGTGTGCAGCGGTGTGCGGAGGTGTATAGTTTGTAATTCTCCCTCTCTCTCTCTCTGGCAGCTCTCCCCAAAGAAGACCTGGGAGGGTTTTATTGGAGGATTTTTTGCCACCGTTTTGTTTGGATTGCTGGTAAGTAGCAATCATGCTGCTTATTTCACTGGCCTTTTCCCTTCATAGGGTGACAGCCGTTTGTCTAAAAAATGCAGTCAAGCTTTAAGCTCTCCCGGCTCTTGTCAGAAACTTCCCATTTTCCTTACTGACCAGGATTTGAACTGGTCCGTGGCTGTGCTTTGTGCTGTGCGCAGACCCTGCAGATGGAGGAAGTTTTTAGTCCCTGTTAGACCCTGTGACGTGTTCATTACAATAATTGTCCTTGAAACTTTCTCCTGCTGCTGTTGGATGAATGTGGTGCATCTTTTCAAGGGCTGTGTGGGGAATTCAGTGCTCTTGAAATATTCTTATCTATTTTTATGATGATCTCTGTGTCTGGCTGCTTCTGTCCTCTCAGCCAAGTGGTGCAGCCTGTGTCAGCCTGTTCGTACAGGGCTCTGATCACTGCTTGCTGAACAGATGCACTTACTGAACGAAAATGCTTACTCTGCCTTTAGCCAATTACTGCTTCTCAGGAGAGTAATCTTCTTAATGAAGCTGGGAGTGTGGCTCCCTCCTCACCGTGTCTCCTTGAGTGGCCTTTTCCCTTGAGACTGGCTCTGCCACATTGCTCAGGAAAATATTAATCCTGCTTTCTCTTGCCACGTCTCTGTCCTTGAAGCTGTCCTACGTGATGTCTGGGTACCGGTGCTTCACCTGTCCGGTGGAGTTCAACAACGACACCAACAGCTTCACAGTGGACTGTGAGCCATCCGAGCTGTTCCAGCTACAGGAGTACAACATCCCCTTGGTGCTGCAGTCCGTGGTGGGCTGGGTAGGACTCTCTCTGTTTATTGGATCTTACTTATTGGGATAGGGACAGGAAGAAAAGAGATCAGGGCTTTATTTTTATGGTCTTTGAAGGAACATGGCAAGGGATGATGGTACATCTGGAAAAAGGGGGAATTTAGTGGTGCTCCATGTTGGTTGAAGGCCCAAAGGAAGTGTCCCAAGTCTGGTGGGACATTAACCCACTTGAAAACTAACTGGTCTAAAGCCTAGAGAGCACAGAAAGAGGGCCAAGCGGTGGACAGTGCTATTCTTGTTGAAAATCCTTCTCTGACATGTTTTTCTTTCTGCAGAAGACAGTCCGGATGTACCCCTTCCAAATCCACAGCATCGCACTCTCTACTTTCGCCTCCCTCATTGGGCCGTTCGGAGGCTTCTTCGCTAGCGGATTTAAGAGGGCCTTCAAAATCAAGGTGAGGGTGGTCAAGGTAATTTACGTTTTAGAAAGGAAAGACTAAATGGTTGCTACCACTCTAAACAGTCCCTGTGCTCCAAGGAGTGGCAGGCTGTGAGCTTTGGGAAGGGAGAGAAGGTTTCTTCAGTCACAGATAAAATGCTGGAGCAGGATCTAGGTTTTTTGACTGAATGGGGAGAGACGTTAAAATTTCAACTGTGATATTCTAAACCCTGCTTTGGTGCAGAACTTGAGGTAAGAGGAAGAAAGACCCAGGCAGGAAATTTTGCAATCTGAGGCTTCCCTTGATGTCTTGCAGGCTGGTTTTACATATAAACAGTCCGTATTTGGTTAAGAAGCCTTGAAAGGCAAGACAGCGTTGCAAGAGATAAACATTAGCCTTCCTTGACCTTTGAGTGACAGAGCTGAGTTAAGCCTTGGTGTCTCTCAGGCACTGGTAGTCTTCATAAAGGAGAACCTTTTAAAGTCAGGGAGAGGTTAAACAAAAAGACCTCTTAGTCTGACTTTTGCCTTCTGGGAAGAATTAGAGCAAGGGTATGAGTGTCGTGCATAGAGATACGTAAGCAAGTACAGGTAATGGGCATTTGAGACTGCTAAATACAATCCCTTCTGCTTTGCACAGGACTTTGCCAACACAATCCCAGGGCACGGAGGTATCATGGACCGCTTTGACTGTCAGTACCTGATGGCTACCTTTGTTAACGTGTACATCGCAAGCTTTATCAGGTATTTATTGCTTTGCGGTGAAGTTTGGGGGCCCTGTGAAACTCAAGTGACGTACAGGCTTGTAATAAGAGACAGTTGTTAGCCCCGTTAGATTAACATCTAAAAATGCAAGACAAAGAGGAAGTGGAGTCTTGAAGAGGGGAAGCATCTTTTAGCAGGGTCATGCAGACCTGGAAGCACAACCCCCATTTCCCAAGGTCTGTTATTCCAGTCCCTCTGAGACTCCTCCATGTCCTTCTGCATCCCTGTGAATGGGTTGAGCAGGGTTTCCGGAGTTGAATGAGCAGAAAAATGTAATTTTGTAGCGTTAACAAGTATTCCGTGGCCAAGCATAGAAGAAAGCCTGTAGGTGCATAAAAGATGTACTGAAGGAGTTGAGGAACTGTCTTTATGTGGCTGCCTTGATTTTTGAGGGGGAGCATCTGCTGATAAGGGAAGATGTACAACCCTCTTGAAACAGATTGGATTTGGGGTGGGTTTTTTGTTTACAGCTCAGCATCCTGTGCCTTTTGAATCCACTTCCACATCTCAAATGGAGTTAAGCTCCTTGGGTAGAACTGGTAAAGGAACGGGCAACATGGCTCTTACTTTATTTTGATGAGATTGCACTTGGGTTCCCAGATCAATGAGATTTAGCAATGTGACTCATTAATAATGATGCTTTTGTGTTTCAGAGGTCCTAACCCAAGCAAACTGATCCAGCAGTTCTTAACGTTGCGGCCAGACCAGCAGCTCCACATCTTCAACATGCTAAAAGCACACCTTGTTGACAAGGGTATGTTAGGTAGTTTGGAGGACGCATAGACAGCCGGGTGATTGGAACAGGACTGAAAACAGACAAGCCTCCTCGAGGAAATTCCTGGCTTGCCTGATTTAAGACAATAACAAGGCCTCATGTCACTGTAACTTTTCTTCCTTTCTTGGTAAATGTTTGCATTTGTGGGTTTTTTTAATAATATATTTATATAGCTTTGGTTCAAATGAGCAAATCTTGGGTTTGTAGCTGAAAAGGAGTTAAGGCTTGGAAGGACTGTTGGGTGAAGTAAGAGGGTCCTCGTGGTCTGTTCTTAATCTTCGATGCATGTAGGCAGAGCTGAACTTTTCCTGTGAGTGTGTTTATGCAGGGAACACACAAAGCATTGTCTGTACAACTGCCTCTGCGCGTGAGAGCCAGCAGGGAAGGTGAAGCTGTGCAGCTCCCCTGGCCTGTGCCAGGCTGCGTTCATGATGGCAACTCTGGGGACCATCATTTTCTCTGGTGGTAACTGTGAATGCAATGTTAATTTTCCCAGAAAGCCACGTTTATGCCTGTGTGCAGTCTCCTTGCAGACTGCACGGTGAGCACAAGGCTCCATTAATTGGAAGATGATCTTGTACTATATATATTTCCTCGGCCCAGCCAGGCACTTGCATCGATTTTCACTTGCTGTTTTTTGCAGTGCCTCTCACATTCCCCCCCCTTATGGCTGATATTTTGGCAAATAAGATTTTTATAACCAATTAAACCAGAAATAGACTGGGGACAAGGAGTCAAGAAACTGGTTATTGCTTGTGGAAATGTGGGAGGTTCAAATTGCTTCAAAACTGAATCAAGTAAATAGGTTTTAAAGAACATTGAAGTTTTGTTGAGTAATTCCTGCCAAGTAAGAACAACCCTTTAAATAACTTGGTTTGTTTTTCCCCCATCAAATAACCTTTAAGAAACACTGAACCACACTTTTTCATTTCTTGGTGGTTGGAAACCCCACACTGGGATATTGTAACTAATTTGGAGAGCAGTTTCCAACTTGATTTTTTTTCTGAAGTTTGCTAGTTGGGGCTCCAGCACCCCACTGGTGCTGTCAGCTGGGTATTTTGTTTTTCTTTCAGGGATCATGTCTATCACCTGTTTGTTACTTGAGTTCTAGATGTCGTGCTGCTGACTTTGTCACGGTCTATGTTGCATTTCAGTCTGGGTTCATTTACTGGCAGGCTTCTGTCCTGCTTCGCTTACTAAATCTTGTCATAAGTAGTTTGTACTTAATAGTTGCAAGTTTTATCTAAGTACTTTCCTTTATTTTGTCATACTTTTTTATTATTTAAAAAGGAGAGCCCTAAAGATTGTAAAACTTTTTTTTTTTTTTTTTTTTTTCTGTGATCAGATAGTGAAAATACCCCCTCTTTACACCTTATGCAATGTTCCCAAACACAAGGTGACTCTGATTTTACTTCTTTCCATAGTTTGTGCACGGGAGAGGGAAACTTTACCTTACTTTAAGCTGGGGAACAAGTGACAGGGAAAGATAATACAGAAGTACATTGCTGTTTTCAAACAGTTGCTGACATAAACCTTATACACAGACACCGCCCCCCCCCCGTATGGAGACAAGCACATGCTGCAAGCTAGCTAAGAATTGACGGAAAATAAACCACCTGAAAATACTTCGCAGTTCATACTCCATATTCTGATTATGCCATTGCTTTCATTTACCCTGAGTGAGCGAGAGAGCGCATGTAAATACATTAACAGATACCAACCTCTCTCACGTTTCTATAGGACTCTTCCTGTGTGGTAAGCTCTGCTTCATCTCCCTAAACAGGAACCACAGGGCAGAAGTTTGTGCCCATTGTACTGCAAATACAGGTGTTTGATCAAAAGCAGAGATCGCAGAGAAGAAGGGTCTGTTTCCACAAAGTATTTTCAGCATGGTGCTGGCAAAGTTGATGGCTCCTGGCAGGAGTCAGGACTGCTATGACACAGCCGGTTCAGGATTGCATTTGGTTAATGCCAGTGGTGTACATGGAGGCTTTCCTGGACTAGTTGTGGAGACCGTTCCCTTCCAGCTTGAATTAGGCAGGGATTTATTTTCTGTCGACTTAGAGGATATTGGTCCGAGCCCCTAATTTGAAAACTGGAGGGGAGAATTAAGGTGCTTCCATCTTGCTTTGCCCAGGGAGAATATTTGATCTGCGTTTCGTGACAATGTGGCTGAGTTTGGCTAGGCAAAGTGAGGGCACTTGCAAGGAGTACCCGGGCTGGGAATAGGTGTGGAAGTGACAGGGTTTTGTGTAGTCCCTGAAAGGTAGGTTGCCCTGTGCGGTCAGACAAGCTGGTGCTTTTCTGGATTCTCCCTGCCTGTTGCCGACATCTGCCAAAAATCCCTTGTAGTGCACTGTTGAATTATCAGAAGAAGCTATAGTGTTGATAAATATTACAAAAGTGTACTGCTCTTTCTATTAAGAATTTTTTCATATGGGTCTTTACTCTCCCGCTCGTCTTGCTTTAAACCTTTTGTACCTCTTTAGTTGTAATTAGTGGGGCAAAAATCGAACGCAAAGCTTTTCTGCATGCTTTTGATGTGAAGTAGCATTTAGGCCTTTTTGAAGGGTGTAGTGCTGGATGTGGACACTGGAGGGCAAAGCAGTTGCACTTAGTGGCTTCCTAGAGCTGGGAGAGAAGCAGCAGCAATAATGCGTGTGGGTGGCTTTCCTGACGAGCTCGCAGCTTTATTCTTGCTTCCTTCCCAGCAGTGCCGTTAAAGGGTGGACTTCCAAGCCTGTTTTGGTCCTGAAGGGTAAAGCTACGTGGAAAGGGTTTAGCATCCTGCACCGCAGTTCAGTAAACTGAACGGGATCAGTGCATCCATTTGAGAAATGGAGGAGGAAGGGAAGGAGATGGGGGTCATTAAGATTATTTGCAAGCTGTACAGCTGATCTTGCTGATATTGGTGAGCACCGTAGCGAGTCCTCCATCGGGCTAAGAGCTGTGGCTGGCAAACCCACTCCTACACCGCTGGTATGAATACATGTGATAGCACTGCTCGGCTCTTAGCGACAGCGTGCTCTCTGGGGGAGCCTTTGGTGGGTTTTCCCCATCAGCCCAGCTTGTGAGTGGCTTCAGTTTGCCGTAGATATTTCAAGTTAGACTTAGAAAGTTAAAGGAAATGAAAAGCTGATATTACTGGTTCTGGCTGTCCCTAAAGGAGTTAACCATGATGCCAAGGGATGCGTAGCAAGACACGTTGCACCTCTTTTCATTGCATTAAGCCTTGCAGGACCTTGGTCATGCTGCAGCTCTCACAAGGTTTTAGGTTTGGAGGGAGGCTGACATAGCCAGTACTGCTGGAGAGGCCAAACTGACACCAGGAGTGTCTAGGTAAGGCGGTGCGGGGATGCTCACATGAGTTTTCCCCAGCTGCAGGGCTCAAGCTCAGCATTGCACAATAGTTTTTGTTCACAGTGGGCTCCACGCCCGGAGACGTTCCTCCTGCTTGTACCCACCAAGAGGGAAATAACTGTGAGAGCAGACCAGCAAGGTGGGTGGTACTGTATCAGCCAGCATGTGTGCTTGGATCGGAAGGAAGAGAAAAGTAGGATTTGGCCAATGTGAAGCTTACGAGGGTATTACTGCTGCCTGGCAGGGGTCAGACTGGTCTGGAAACCACCTCTTCACGAGCGGTCACCGCTTTTCCAGTTGGAGCGGACAGAGAGGGACGTGAGCATATTTCATGAGCAAAGGGATGGCATGTGGCTAGAAGGGTGCTTTTGCATAGTATGGGAAGCTGGCTCTCCTGGTGAGGTGACTCTAAACGTTCATGACATTTGTTTGCTGGTGGGTGATTTAGCGATACGGGTCGGATGCTGGTTTGATCCACAGCCTGAGCAGGCACGGCTGGGCTAGGTCTGTAGACGAGCACTTGGCATGCTCTGATAGGAGTTCGCTTCTCCAAGTCTGGTTGTAGCCCAAATTAGTTTGCAGATCAGATGCATGGCCAGACCGTGGCCTGCAGTGCTCAGCGAAACATCAAAACCTAGTTTCTGCATACGGTGTCATGTCCTGTGCTGATCAGCATGTATTATTTAGATATTCTTTGGGGTGATGGGCTCAGAAGTCTGCTGACACTGATCTGAAGGGACAGCCGTTGCCTGGGGCTTATGGTGGCCTGTGCAGCTCATAAAGCTGGAAATCCTGTAGCATCAGCTAACACTTGGCACCAGGCTGTGAAATGCCGGTATCTTCTATTCCAAGGTATGTCTCCCGTCTGCGATGTGTGCGGTGAGTTCCCCCAACCGTGGTTGCGGTGGGATCCTGGCATCTCTTCCTTCCCCCGCCTCCTCTGACCGGCTTTGTACAATATGAGGAGGGCAAAGCATCGAAAGCATCCGTACGGCCCATCCAGACCCTCCTGGGGACAGGCTTTTGCCACAAAAAGCGTCGCGTGAAAGCTCCCGTGGTTCCTGCCCTCTGTAACCAGCCCCAGAGTTGCATTTTGTACTACTGTAATCTTTGTGTGCTCCTGTTCTCCAGACCTGATGTGTTTCTACCATCTGCTTCTTTCTCTGTGCATTGTTCTTTTGATTAATGTTTTAGCTACACATGTAGAGTTGCCTTTCTTTGACCGAATGTCCGAATGTGATATATTGTATATTTTAAAGTATTTACCCTATTTATATACTATATGTTACTGTTAAATAAATATAAGTTCCATTATCTGTAGCCGAGTTTTATTCAGCGCTGTCGGCAAGTGGGGGAGATGCTGAAAACCTCCCTTCCGTGCTCTGTAAAGCAGGTCGGTCTGTTTTAATCTCGGATTCCCCCATTCCTTGCCCCGTAGCTCTCCTTCCTCGGGGATCTTCCTAAGAGCAGACCTGGTTGTGGCAAAGACACATGTGAAGGCCGCAGATGGGCTGAGCACGCAGGCAGGATTGGACCGTCTGTGCCTTGCACGAGGGACACAAACGGCTGCATTTCCAGCGTGGTTTGTAGTGGAAGCTGTGAACAGATCATCCAGGCCTATCTTGATCAAAGATGAGGGGAAGTGTTGGCACCGCTGCACCCTGCAGATCGGCTCATTTTACCCTAAAGATTTCACTGGGAATGTGAAAAATTGTTGGAATTCCACTTTGCATAAATTATTGCTTCATTTCAGCCATTTCTCCTGACTTGCGTGGGGTTAGGAGAGCAGAATCCTTCTGTTTACCCAGCAAAACATATTATTTTTAGCTCTTGTGTTATTTTGACTGTTTTTGACTTATCAGCTAAGCCAAACCAACCCATCAGCAGCCCTCTTTTTGCTTCCTGTCACATTGTGTGGGCATTTTCAGGCAAATTAATCCTCCAACAACAACAAAATATGATGCCCTCTATAGCAACCTTGCAAAATTACTCTAAAGCCCCAAATCTCACGTTGCAACACATTGCTCTCGGAGGAGTCGGCCAGTTAAGCAGAAAATTGCTGAGCAGCACCATGCCATGTTCAGCAGTCCTATGAAGCGATTAGATGCCATTACTGCGAGGTCTTGAAAGATCCCTCGGTATTAAATCTTTCGGAGAACGGACTATGACATCTCTCGGCAAGCTGCCAAGCCACCCGCCAGCAGGGCAGTGTGTGTGCCCGTGCCTTGAAGTGAGTCAGACGCATCATCTGACAGCCTCTGCGGCCGGCGTATCTGCATCGCTACTCACATTTCAGCTGTTCAGCTGAAGATCCCTCCTTTTTTCCCCCCATCCTGTGCCACTTTAATTAAATCAAACATCGAAAACTGCAAATTCCCAGTGAAAATCCTGGTGCTGGCTGTGCTCCATACCCAGAAAGACAGTAAGCCTCGAACCAAGGCTGCTTCTGTGCGAGCGGGTCTCATGCAACCCTCTGTCCAGACACATTTTCCATGAGATCCTGATAGAAGAGGGATGTAAAACCAAAACAAACAACTTTGTGGGCTGAGATTTGTCCTTTTTAAAGTTCCCCTGGGGTATTTAGTTCAGGAACAGGCTGCCCAGCTTGATTGCTAAAAAAAAAAATAACCCTAATCTTGCGATGTCCTTTCCCAAACCTGGAGGCAGCCAGCAGGTACCTGACCGGAGCAAGCAGGAGGCAGCCGAAACAGCTCTCAGGGTGCTTGCGAAGGGCTGTTTCGGGGTGCCAGAGAGGGCTGAGCTGCTGCAGTGTAGCCACACAGCGTTGGGCTGAATTGCACGATTTTGGGCTAAAATGCTGTTTCGTTTCTCGAGGAGGGGAAAGTGCCATGTGACATCCTGTTCGCGCAGACAGGTGGGGAAAGGCGGCTGTTCGCAAGCTGCTGCCGGGCTTTCGTAAAAAAAAAAAAAACCAGGTTGAAGAGAGAAAAAGAATCAAAACGCATGACTCCCTAGAGCTCCTATACCTTTCTGCAGATGTTATTAAGAAGAGGAAAAAATGATGCTAAATTCAGGGCACGTTGAGGGTCCTTTGCTCAGGGTACAGCAGAAACGGAGTTAATTCAGGCAGTTTGGGTCCGAAGCAGGATATTGGGGTTAATGTCGTTCAGGCTTGGGTACGTGCTGGGCTGCTCCGTTGCGATAGCATCCCATGTTCCCTGGGCTTTTGGCAGTGGAATATGTGAGCTGGGGATCTCTGAGCTGGCTCCAGCCACTGCTCAAAGCAACAAATTCATTTTTCAGCTGCGATTAACCCAAATTAGCCCACCAGGGTCCACCCTGGCTGTCCTGCGACCGGACAGCCAGCACAGGCTCCAGCTACTTCCCTGAGAGGCACATCCCCAATTTACGCTACAGCGCTAAAAAAAAAAAGCCTTTGCGAGTGGCTCGGTGAATCCCAGGCATGACAGCTGGGCTGCAAATTAGAACGGGAACCGGTGGCCGCGTCCTCTTTCAGCCGCCTGCTCTCCCCACGTCGCTGTTTCTGCTTCTGTTCAGGGCAACTTCCCTCTCCGAGGGGCCGGGGCTTTCCCAGTTCGGGGGGAAATGGGGCTGGAGCCCCCCGTTAGCCCCTTGGGGCATGCTGCCATGTCTTGCGGCCACCCCTTGCTGCTTTTTGCTCCATTTGGGTGTTTGTGAATGCAACAACCCTTCCTTGCATTTATCCTGTGTCTCACAAGCTGCACCTCAGTCTAATTGCATTGCAGTCTGCTTTGCGGATGCACAGCCGTTTCTTTTGAGGAAAACCAGCATTAAATGACATGCAACAGGATACACTTGCTGTTGTGAGCGGGGAAAGGGGCTTTGCTTGATCCGGTGGCCCTGGTGGGGTCTGTACCCGCGTCCCCTGGCCCTCACTGCTCTGATCCACAGCCTTTCCTCCAAGAGCAGCCTCATTTCATCCCCATTTTGCTCGTACCACTGTTACAAAGTGGGTGTAAAAACCTTAAATCAGCTGTGGGGACTATCCAGCAGTTGCAATAAGAAAATGCGAAAGACACCCATGTCGTCCCGGCCGTGCACACAGGGATGCATTAGGACATTCAGAGACGCCATCCTGCGGCATATGGCCGCGGCCACCTGAGCCACAGCCTGCTCTGCTTTGCTGCTGAGCAAAATATTTCCCGAAACTCCGTGCTGGGCTGTGTCCTTCAGCGAGCACTTTTCTAGTGCACCAACAGCACCGAGAAGGACACCCACTTCCTCAAATGCAACGAGCAGCGCGCAGAGAGCAACCCCGGGCAGCCACATTTCGGTGCAGGCTGGGGCCGGGCTGCTGCGTCTCTGCATCAGCCAAAGCGGGTAGCAAAAAGGGGAGCAAAAAAGGCGGCATCACCTCAGCATCGTTGGGGAAGCAAGACGAGAGCTTTGCAGGAAAGCAGGGCAGGAAAGTACTTTTATGGGGCTGTTCACAGCCACTCTCAGAGGAGGGAGGAGGAAGTACATTGGCAAATCAACCCTTGCCGAGTTGTCGCTCTTCGTGGGGGGGATCGCACCCTGGGCGCAGGATCCCCACGGGACTATCAGAGCTCCGTTTCAGCCCGTCTCCTAAGCAAGCCCCCCTTGAAAAAAAAACCAAAGCCCCTCCTGATCCAAAATGTCCCTCAAGCTGCCACGGAACTGGGATTTCAACCTGAAAATGGATGCTGCAAAAATAGGTACCGTGACTGTTTCTTTATGCCCTTCTGTTTCTGCTTCAGCCTTTCAGGTGCAAGCCGGGTCTGCCAGGGTGCCTGTGGCCAAGCCCAGCTGCGATTTCGGCTATGGCGCAGACCCGAAGCCACTTCTGGCCTCGGTGGGGGGACCTGGCACCCAGCTACCGCTTTCAAGACAGGAGATGGTTTGCAAATGATTTGCAAGAAGTGATTTGCAAAGTTGTCACCGAGGGATGCTGTGGGAGCACGGCCAGGGCTGTGACTCTGGGGCTGGAGCAGCGGCTGTCTCGGTAGGGTGGGGAACGGGGCGATGTGGCAGCGTGGGGCTGCTGCCCACCCAAAATCCAGGTTTGGGGGGGATTTAAACCACGTTTAAACCACATGGGCTCATTCTGCTGGCACAAGCCTTGCAGGAGGTGAAGTGCAGGCCAAGAGGCGGACGGAGCGGTGCAGGCTGGAGGAAGCAATCTCACTCTTGCTCAGGTTTCTTCGCCCACCCCAACGTCATTGGTTTCCTTGCAGCAGTGGTAAAGAGCCCTCTGACGCCCATGCCGGGCTCTGTGCCGTGGGACGGCTTCACTGTCTGATTTCCTGACTTATCTCCTGCCTCTGCCCAAGCTTTGCATGGCTCTCCTCTGCCACGGGATCCATCTCCAGCATGAAAACCACTTGAGAACACCTTTGGGAAGGAGTGAGGGATCCCTACGGTGGGCTCTGTGGTCAAAATAGCATGGTAAAGCCAATGCCTGCTTTTGGGTCAAGCAACCAGGGAGGGCATTTGGGGGTGAGGATGCTGCGGTCGAGGAAGGGGTGCACAAACCCAGCCTTGTGCACGCACTGAGGCAAAGGCCCTCCATGGTCTTGGCGCTGGTGCCAAGACATGGTCAAGGCACAAGCTGGCAACTTGATTTCTCCCTGTGGCAGAGAGATTTGACCAAGCCAGTCTGCAGTGCTGAGCTCTTCCTCCCCGCACCTTGCGTCAGCTTGCGAGGTCATCCTGGCTGGATTTTCTTGCAAAGGCAATTTGGACTTCTATGTGAAGCTGCTTCCATTGGGGTGGCCAAACCATTCGCTTCACGCAAGGCCCCAAATGAAGCACCGCTGCTCCCCGGTGGCCACCGCAGCGGCTGGGCTTGGCAATGCGCAGCGATGTGCAGGATGAGACCCTGGCTGGTCCAGAAGTTTGTAGGTGGGCAGAGGAAGCGGTGCCATCACCTGCACTCAGCAGTTTGCAGGACGGCGGTGGAGAACTCCCCACATAGTTATCATAGACGCATCCTGGATTTCTGCATTGCCCATTCTTAGCATAATTAAAATTTTTTTGCACAGAGGCTGTGGAGCAGTGGGTAAATGCAATCGGTAGCTCAGAAAAAAAGGCCAGGGGACATCGACCCTGCTGGCTGCTGGGAAGCAGAGAGGGTGGAGACGGGACACAGGCTTGAACCTGTGCTGTTACCAGGAATTGCTTTTTTTCAAGAAAAATCTGCTTATGATGAAATTCTGGGTGCTTTTTGCAGCTTGCACCTGCTGTGAGCCCGTGAGATGAGGGTTTTGTGTGTGTGTGTGCAGAGACCTGAGTGTTGAGGCACAGCTCGGTGCATCAACTCTTCTCAAGCTTTGGGGTTTCTGGCTGCAGAAAGCAGCCGTTTTCGTCTTCAGGGGTGCAGCAGGGATGTGACTTGCTTGTGGAAAATATTTGCAAATTAGTCACTATCGCCCTCGCTGGCTCCTCCCGGCTTCAGGATACTTCCCCCTCCTTGTCCCCAGCCGTCGCTGTGGCACAAGCAGCTTTTGTAAGCCCCAGGACAGTACGCCGGCTCCTGTGTGCTTCCTCATGCTGAGAAAAAAGCAAAGCTTTCAACGAAGGAGAAAATTGCGTTTGCAATTTTCATTGCAAAACCTATTGTGGCACTTTTGCTTTTACTGTTTTTTATTGCAAGTACCCGACATCCCTCCTGTGGAGCAGGAGCAAAGGGGATGGCAGGGAGGGCTCTTGCCCAAGACAAGGATTTGGGGCAGGAGCCAGCGTCGATGTGGACACCACGGTGGCACCCAGTGCAATTTCTCCTGCAAGTCACACTTTGGCAGGGCTCCTCTTTTCGGGGAGCAGGCAGCAGGACACAGGCACCCTGCTACGGCTGGTCCCTGGGGCTGGAGGAAGAGTGAGGATGTTTTGGAGGAAATATTCAACTTCAGAGGTGGTTACCGCAGGAAACGCTTTGGGGAGCACCGCATTTGCTCTTCGTGGCTCTTTCCTGCCCTGTGAGAGTGGCAAGGAGGAGCAGGGCCAAGTGTGGCAGGGATGTGTTGGTGAAGGAGGAGATGATTGCAAGTGCTGGACCACTCTGGTGAGAGCCAGGGAAAAAGCTTCGCCCCGGTCCCGTGTAAAATTTTCAGCTGGTGCACGTGAGCTGGGCATTGCACTGGCCACAAAAGGTAGGAACTTGGAAAAAGTGGTAGGGGAGGGAGCCGCAGCATTGGTAGTTATGGTTTTGTGAATGCAGAAAACTTTCCACTGGGCAAAAATAGCCTCGCTGCCTGCAAAGCCAAGCTCCCCACAGCAGCTCCCTCCCCACGCCTCCGCACGAGCCCTGCTATGGGGACGGTGGTTGGGGAGTGCTCACATCGCGGGTAAGAAGGATCCCGCAAACTTTTATTTTGGCCTTAAATGAGCCCAAAGTACAGGGAGAGCTGTCTCGTGCAGAGGGAAAATACATCCGCATGTTCACATTGGTGCATACGTATGTGCGTGAACACGGCTAAGCCATGGGTAAGCACAGGCCTCCGGTTGCACCTTGAGTCTGGCGTTGCAGAAGGGCTGATGCTAAGGAAAGGGGACCCAAGTGTACCCCTCTGAACACACATTCCTTATGCACCTGGGAAAGGCTGCAAAGAGGGAAAGAATAAACCTTATTTCCAGCAAGGACTGGGCAATTTAAGCTCAAGGCTGAGAGCAGGAGGAACCCCCCGGGTAGCACTGCCTGCCGGGTCGCTTCATTTCTGTGGTGCAGAGCCCTGATGCAGCCGTGATGGGCTTAGAGGGGGATTAGCATCTCCGATAAAAGGTAGTAAAATATTGCATTTTTCATAAAAGACACAATTTCTCCTTCCAAGACTTGTGCTGCTGGAATATCAGTGCCGCTGGGCTGAGTTGAGCTCTTTGGGGAAGGCTGAACATGGAGCTGATGGATGGAGACGTGTCCCTGATTTGCACCCATTTGGGTGCGAGTATGGACCCTGTGAGCTGCATTGCAACAGCTTCACTTCAGATTAAGCCCTTGTGGTCATCGGTGCTTGGTACGGAGACCTCACTCTGCAAATGTTAGTGCTAATTAAACAGCGAATATCAGCATCTCTGTTTCATTGAAGGGGAGATGAGGTCTTATGATCGGATAGGAGAACACACAGCAAAATTCGGGAAGTCATCAGAGTGCTGGCTCGTGGGAGCGCTGCTTTCTGCAGAACTGGGCTAGTTTGGAGCCAGCCCACTTGGGATTTGCTCTTTGGCAATGGGCTGCGGTTTCTGCAGAGCAAAGCGTTCGCAGGAGGCAGGCAGCGCCCTGCACCCAGTAGCCTCCCTGCTCCCGGCGACTGCTCCACCCCTGCAGATCATTTTCCAAAAATCCTCACCCCTGAGGAGTCGGCAGCAGCCGCAAGACATGAAGGAACATGATTTAGGGAGAGGAGCGATGCTGCTCGTGAGCAGTTTGCTGAGAATCATATTAATGAGATTTGAATAACGCAGATGTTTTGGCAAAGAGCAGAGAAGCTGCCCAGAGCTTGAGGTGCAATTTGGAAACCCCGTTTTGGTTTTTGCATCAGGGTAATCCCCGGTACCAGCATTTTTCAGGGGAGCTGGCTGGCAAATCCCTTTCAAGGTCCTTGCCTACAACCACATCCTCTGCAGGGGGCATCCCACATCAGCACGCATTGAGATCCAAGCAGCATCCTCACTGTGTTTTGAAGGCTCATTTTTGGATTCACAATCCTTTTTTGATTTTTGGAAAGGGATTTGCAATCCTGTAACAGGTTTGTGGCGGAGAAGTGAGCTCAGAGTGCCCTCCCCAAACCTGGCTCCACAGGATGAAGGCAAAACACAGCAGGCTTTCTTGCTCCAGGGGATTTCAGAAGGGGAAGCTGGGCCCACTCTTGACCTGCAGCACCCCTGACCTCTGAAGCAACTGCTAACTGCTCGGCACTGGGTGCAAAATTTTTTGTAGGCTCACGCTCCCTGTGGGCGTCTGTGCAGTGGGAGCACCCGCTCAGGCGTGAGATGCCCTCCGTCCCAAACATCACAAAGCAGTGGCGGGTGATTTTTAATTTTCTCCTTTTTTAAGCTTGTTCTTTGCACTCAGGTCCACGCCAGGATTCATCGACACTCATATCTAATGCAGCTTTCGCAGCTCTCTGCTCCGCTGACCAGCTCAGGGGAAAAGTGGGCATCTAGGGGCAGAGCTATGGGGCTTCTCCCATCCCACAGCGTTGCACGATGCCTCCCTCACGGCCCTGGCTCGGCTTGAATGTCCTCTGCCAGCAAATGCTGCTGGGCTCAGGGGCCCGAATCCTGCACCACCCTCACCCCCAGGACCCAGCCAGGTGCCGTCAGCTCCGTTTTAGCAGGGGAAACACAAGACCTCAGGAAATCACCACGTGCAGAGACCAGTGAAGCTGAATTCCCCTGGAGTCATAGAATTATGTTTGCCCTGCGACCATAAATGCTAACTCTACCCAGCTGGGTTGGCACTGGGGTCCTGCAGTGTCTCGTCAAAAATCCGTGTCCCTTCTGGAAACGATCCCTTCCAAGGCATTTACTATCACAGAAGCATTTGGAGATGCCACAGGGCCATGTTGCCGGTCTCTGGCACCGGTCAGTGGCACCAGTGGGACTCGTCTACGTGATGCAAACAGGAGACAGGCGACGCTGCTCTGCCCAGCCGGTAAATACATGCTGGCACTTTTTTCCCACCTTGGAGACTTTCCAAACTCATTGTGTGAGAACTGCCCCATTGGAAACATCAGGCAACGCTCTCCTAGAGCAAAACTGCAATTTCCAAACGGTTTTTTTCAAGCCAGGCTGGGTCATTCTGCTATCGCTGCTGCAGGCTGTTTGGGGTGGGTATAAAAAACCCCACACACTCCCATTAAAAAAAAAAAAAGCTAATGATTTTCTTCTCACTTGCAAGACAATTACTCCCACGCAGGAAAAAGGAAGCACATACTGACAGATACTGCAGCCACTTCCTTTAAAAACTCTAGCCAGTTTGCTCAGCACAGGCAGAGGGGCAGAGAGCTGCTCTTGCTGTTGGTAGCTTCAGTAGACCCTGGGGACGCGGGTCTGCTGGCAGCTTGTCCCCGTGCATCCCCGCCAGCGCATCCCTCTCTTTCCTTGGCAGCCCGCTCCAAGAGCGTGATGAGCGGCGAGCCAGCGGGCGCCCGGCCGGCATCCCCCAACCCGCTAGAGCGGCCCCTGAAGATCGGCTGGCTGAAAAAGCAGCGCTCCATCGTCAAGAACTGGCAGCAGCGGTACTTCGTGCTTAAGGGCCAGCAGCTTTACTACTACAAGGACGAAGACGATGTCAAACCACAGGTAGGACAAGGCTGCTGGGCTTTGCCAGTCCTCAGTCTCCCCCTTCTTGCAACTTTGCTTGTAGGGAAATGGTTTGGGATGGGTCTGGAGTAGGGTATTAAAGAGGTTTTCTGCCTTTGGGCAGTAACATAGATGAGATATCCTGGTCGGGATCATCTATGCACCTAAATTCTTAAAGTGCCTGCAAGCCCTGGTGGGGGATTCGTCCCTTTATGCCCAAGCAACGGGGTGCTGGAAAAAAAAACCTGGACAGCTACCAACTAGAAAGTTGCTATCGTTCTCCGAGACAACAGAAACAGGCTGGGGAGAAAAAAAGCTCGGTACACCACCAATTTTGTGATGGCAGGTGCAGCAACGGGCGCACAAGATGACGGGAGCTTTGAGAGAGGTTTCAGCTATGCACTTGGTGGGAAAGGCATCTTACAGGATGCTTTTAGGAAAAAACAAGCAGGACTTTCAGCATAGGCTGGGTGTGAGGATCTGCGCAAGACAGACCTCACGGCAGGGCTGTGGGCTGGACAGATGACAGCGAAGGGCAGCCGCTTCCTTAGGACTTCTTGCCATGGGAGAGGGCAGCTGGAGGGATAAGGAAAGGAATTCTCTCTCTCTCTCCAGCCTTCGGGTTTGTATCCCACCCTGGCCCAGCCCCGTCCTTTGCAGAACGCTCAGTGGTGCAGATGCAGTTTGTGTTATTCGGTTGCCGCCCCGGTCCACCCTGCGTGGCCAGAGGAAACCTGCCCCACTGCCTTTCCCTCTAAGGGAAAAGGCTTGAAATCTGCTGAACGCTCCGGTGCATGTCAGTTCTGACGCTTCCCGAGATCCCCAGGAGAGCACAACGTGCACCCAACCCTTTGCACAAAACAGGAGTGTGATCGCCTTCTTGGGCATGATTTAAACGTCTGCACCGGTGCGCGCTGTCCACAGCTCTCTGGCAGCATCATCCCGTCTTCAGCCCCTCTGGGTTGTAAGAAGCCCTCTGTCTCACCCATATAAATCATTTCTCAGGGTATGCATGGTAGTATGCTTGCCAGGAAGAGAGTAGGTTGTTTTCCCAATTTACATGAATAACTTTTTAGTTTTTCAAACATTTTCTCCATACCGTAACTTACTTTTTGAATATCCACCATCTTTTCCTTGTTTTGAGAAATTTCAGGGAAGGGTCCTCCCTGTTGCCAGAAAAGCCATTCTCTGTACAGATTGTTACTGGTAGCAAAACTAATCTCAAGATAAAAAGCGCTCGTAAGGGGAAGGTGACCAGTAGATCCTCAGGGAGAAAGCACAGGGCTGAGCCCGGTGGGATCCAGGTTTGATTTCTGGCTTTGCCCCATTTCAGGGGTGACTGGGAAGAGCGGTCTCCCTGGTTGTAAATGGGATGTAGAAACAGAGTGCTGTAAAAAGCTTATCGTTATTCACGGTGCTTTTGGCAGCTCCGGCTGTGACCCTGATGCACCATCTCAGGTCATTTTAAACCTCTCTGATCCCATCAACGATTCTGATTGATACAGCTGCAATTCAGGCTTTTGGAGCGCCGACAGTCCCCACTGCTCGCAGGAGCCCAGTGGCTTTCAGGAGGCTGAAATCGCCGAGAAACTTCATTTCTGCGGCGCAGCCTCATTTCCTGCCCCGGGAGGCCTCCGGTGCTGACTCACACGCCTGCTTGGCCCCCATGTGCCTCGGTGGCTCCCCACCCGTCCGCTCCAACGGGGACCGAGCTGCCCGAGTTTGCCACGACAGTTGGGGAAAGGAAGGTCTAAAAGAAACGGCTCTCTTCCACTTTGCTTTTTTATTTCCCCTCCCTTTTTCTCTACTCCTCTCCTGCAAACTTTGGGTTTGGATTTTGGTTTTAAGTGATGCTGTGTTAAAGGAACAGTTTTCCTGCTCTGGTGCAGCAGAAACAGGGTGCTCCGGTGTTTTGCCAAGTCCCTTCTTTGTACTTTCTTCTTCCACTCCCAACAGGGGTTAAAAAAAACATGAGAAGGGAGGAAAAAAAGGAAAGAGCAAACTAACCAGTTTTCTTATTCTGAGAATCACTTCATCAGAAAAACTGGCATTTAAGAAGCACCCCTTATTGTTTGAAAAGTCATTTTTAGCATATATATATAAGCCTATAGCCTATATATAGGCTATAGATATAAAAGATAGGTTGTAGCCTATATATATAGCTATATATATATATATATATGAGGCCACCAGGTCCTGCAATCTGTTTGAAAGAAGGACTTCGGTCCTCAGTGCTGACACACGGCAGTGTCAGCCTCGCGGAGACGGGACACGGGTGTTTGCAGCTCCTGCTCTGCTTTGTCCTAGGGTTGCCTGTCTCTCCAGGGAAGCACCATCAAGGAGGTGGCCAGCAATCCAGAGGAAGGAGGGAAATTTATCTTCGAAATTATCCCAGGTGAGGATGCTTCACACCTCTTCGTTGCACACTTTTGGGCTGGACTGTTCACCCAAAATCATTTGGGCAAGTCATTTTGCCAGTCCTTTTGCTTCCACTTCTTTTCAAGGTCCCCACAGCGCTGTGTTGCACACAAAAACTAAGGTCTTGCTTTCAGTATTCACACATCAGGGCTGGAGGAGGGCCCTGTGCCAGTGCCCATGTCCCATGCTGAGAAGCCTTGCCAAGCTGCAACGTTAAGCAGTTTCTGTTCCTTTCTTGCAGACCTTCAGCAAGGGTGAAATGTAAGAGCACTGCTTCATTTCACAGCCAAACAGACATTAATGGGGAAATTTGGAGCCAAAAGCATTTAGCAAAGAAAACAACAAGAATGTGTTTTCTCCTCCAATCCTCTCCATAAATGATGCATAAATGTTCTTTTGTAGGGGTCTCTGGAGACCAGAACCGGACAGGGCAGGACACCTGTGTGCTCATGGCTAATTCCCAGTCTGAGATGGAGGAATGGGTTAAATCCATCCGACGAGTGCTGGGATCGGCGTCAGGAGGTAATGGGGAGCAGGGACAACTCTTGGAGAGGCGATTTCCTACCATCTCCTTGTGCTTTGCAGTACTTTTGTATAAGGATTTCAAAGCTGGGCTCATAAATCCTTGAAACTGGGAAACGGAGCTGTAATGTGACTGTAACTTGTAATGCCTTAGAAACCTACTCCTAGACCGGACCCTGCAGTGTTGGGTCTGCTGCAAACATGGGCAGTGTTAAGGAAATGGTAGCCAAGCATGAATGAAGATTTCTGGGCTGGTTTCAACCTCTTTTGCAAACTTCCTCATCGACTTATTGACCCCAGAAAACGTCGTTCTTAAAAACAACTCATATTCAGGGATAAAGCATTGAAAACTCCTGCCTTTCACCTGCCAGTTTCCTTGCTTTGCGTTTCTTCCAGCTTTTCTTGCTCAGCCCAGCCCTTCTACTCCCGTTTTCTCTGCAGAGTCTGCCTTGGCCGTGCAATCGCCCTCCCCACACGCAGGCAAGGCTTGCGGCGAGAGGATCCTTGCTTCCAGCCCCCTCAGGCATGCATTTACGCCGTTACAAAATTGTGGTCAGGGAAGTATAAAACATGAATCGATCAGAAAGGAGCACACCGTAAATTTGCCACCACAGGCGAAACCCGCAAAGGAAGCAGCAAAGGTCACTCCAGCCACTTTTCCTATAAGGATGAACTACCCAGACTTTTCCTATAAGGATGAACTCCTATAAGCAAGATCCACCAATGAAACAGGGCTGGGAGTCTCTTTAGCTCTCTTTGAAAAAACTGCTAACCTGGATGCTCATCCTGAGCCTCTCCTCCCTCCCTCTGTGCTTTGCCGTGACTATTTATATAATTTTTTATAGGGTCCATGCCCTTCAGCTGTATAAGGCAAGCATGATGGAGCTCTGGTCTCCCATAGCTCCTGTGTTAATGTAAATCACAGCAGTTCAGAGGCAAGCAGGCACTGCCAATTTGAACTCTTTCACTGTGACCCTGCCATAGGCACAGCTAAGCTTCACCTAAATGACGACACAGCTGGTTTGTGTCCGCAATCCTGGTGTTTTCTGCCTCTAAACTGAAACGTGCTGTGCCCTGGGGCAGGCAGCATTACTCATCTGAAATTAGGATTGCATGAGTCAGAAATTTTCAGGGCATTGCCCCACCTGGCTCTAATATTTAACAACAGCTCTGCATCTGATCCTTGCTTAAACTTAGGAGGCTGCCAGTTTCTTCCAGCTAAAGTGACCTTATATGATAGAAAATGTAAATTTATAGTAGTACAGAGAGCCCTGAGGATAGCAGAGAAGTCGGATACTACGCAGATGCATTTTATGTCAATACACAGGTTAACGGACCCCGAAACTTCACGCTTTATGGCTTTGGCTTCAATGCAAGCTGAGGCAACATGTGCTTTTAAAGCAATGCACTGCACAGTGGAGGTTTTGGCAAAAGCCCACCTGGAAGCAGCCCCATATGACCCAGCTAGTTGTGAGCTTGTTGTACACCAAAAAGCAGAGCAGCTGCAAAGTGTGAAGCAACAGCAAAAGCATCTCCAAAATCTCGGAGGGGTTTTGCAGGTCTGGCTGCCACCCTACAACAGCCACCTGCCGGGTGGGCTGGCATGGGCATCGCATTGGCCATGGGGAGGTATCCCCAGATTAACAAATCTGCCAGCTGGCAGTTAAATAAGCAATTCATTATCAGCTACCAAAGCAGAGGGGAAAAAAAAAAAAAAAAAAAAAAAAAAAAAAGAGCTATTTGCCTTTACTGTGCACAATGACAGGTTCATATTCATTATTTAAAAGTGTAAGCAAGTCATAAATGAAAAATCCCCATGATCAGGCAGGTGCCGACAAGCCTCGTGGTTCCAGATGAGAGTGTTTACTCGCATTTTCCTGATCTGGAAGATACACAGGAATTATTTCAGCCTTCAGAGCATGAGGTGAACACATCGCAGGCACTGCCGGGGCAAAAATATGGTAGAGGACCATAGGACCCTTTGCCATTAATATCCCAGAGCCAGTTCGAGTTGGGTTTTGTCTGCTCTTACCATGCCCCAGGCTCCAAGGAGGAAGAGCTGGGATGCAGGCTGCTGCCTTCCCACCTTCGAGCTCTTTTGCTGTGAATTCAGGAGGAAAAAGCCATTGCTCCGAAGGAAAGGTACCACCCGCTGCAAAATACTGCTCTTCTTTGCACAGGGGAGGTTCTGGAGGGTGAGAGGAGAGGGGAGGGGAAAGAAAAGCAACTAAATCAGTAAGAATTCCAGCCCCAATTCTCTGCAAGGCTGCTTTTCTTATTTCTTTGTGGTGTCCTGTGCTTTCTATATCCTTCAGGTTTGTGTAATGAGCTTGCCTTCTCTCCCTGTGCCCTCGCATCAACCTTTTTGCTGTTCCTGTCTCCCTCTGTATCAGCGCCCTGCTCCAAGGCAGGCAAGCAGCATGGCAAAAAACAAGGCTCACTGCTTGGTTTTAACCATTTTGAGAACTGTTAATTATTTGGAGGAGGAACAAGGTTTCATTTTGCTATTATTCCTTTGGAAGAGGTTCTGCTTTCCCCCAGTTTGCAGACTTCTTGTAGCTCCTATGCTATCAGAAAAGCAGGTACTGCTGTTACATTTGCATGATGCACTTTGGTAGGTAACGTGCCTTTAGCAAAGCTTTTGGGCTCCTCTAACCTCTCTGTTCTTTCCCTAGTGGTGTTTGGCCAGCGCTTGGCAGAGACCATGGCCTATGAGCAGAAATTCGGGCAGCACAAGGTCCCCATCCTGGTGCAGAAGTGTGCTGAGTTCATCCGGGAACACGGCATGAGTGAGGAGGGCATCTTCCGCCTCCCCGGCCAGGACAACCTGGTGAAACAGCTCAGGGACGCGTTCGATGCTGGGGAAAGGCCATCATTTGACCGGTAATGCTAGATTCCCCCTCTCCTGCACAACTAGGTCTCATACACCCCAAAATCTGGGGAAAATCAGCCCCAGAGAGCCCCAGCAGTGCCCTGCAGGGCCCTCCAGAAGGGCTCGACAAGGACAGAGGATTCAGCAGAAACCCTAAATGGAGGCAAGAGCAGAATCAGAGGGTGCTGAGATGAGATTCATGGAAACAAAGGAAAGCATTTAGGAAAATCCTGGCCCCGTGCAGCAATTATTATTTGCAGGAGCAGCCAAGGAAGGAGGCAAAGGGAAGAGCCTACATAGCCCATCAGCTAAGGGTAGAGGTTTAGAGAAAGGAGAGCAAGTAGAGGATCACAAATAAGCTCAGAGAACACCCTGATGCACACAGTAGAAGTTCTTTCTTTCCCTGCCAGCCCATAGACATGATATTTTCCTCCTGTTGCTTTTCCCTACAACACCGTAGAGAGATGAGAGAGATATTTTGGCTGCTGCAAGGCTGCATCCTCCTGACCCCCTTCCTCTGCAGGACCGAGAGGAAATGGCAAACTCCCTAAAGCTGAGAGAGCTGCCCGTCCCTGCCTGTAGGTCTGGGAGAGACATTTGCTACTGCTACCTCTAAAGAGGTTTCCCACCTGCCCCCACCACTAAGTCAGAGTTTAACCCCTTGCTTTTGGCCCCGGTTGCATAAGGCATTGCCCAGCCTCCCCTGCTCACTGGTGCAGGCTGCTCTGGGGCTTTACCCGACGGTTTGCACTGGTGAAAAAAATGACCCCTGTGCTGGGATAAAGGAAAAGTGGGTCCTGCCTTTCCACGGCACCTAAAGTGAGGCTTTTTGATTTAATTCCTGCCCTGCCCTGTCCACCACAACGGAGACAAGGAGTGCCCAGGTTGCTGCGTGTGTATGAAGGTGCTTGATACTGGCTGTGGTGATGCCCCACCTATGCAGACCCAGGGAACTGCCCCATACGGCATCACCTGAGCTCTGAGAGCCGCCGGCAAAATCTGGGGTGCTTGTGGGAGGGGAGCGCCCAAAAGCAGGAGCTTCCCTGGATTTTTGTGCAAAACAGTTTGCCTAAGCAGAGCGCAGGGGCCTTGTCTCTGTATTCGCAGGTCTGTCCCTAACCGCAAAACTTTTCCTGTTTTTACCTAGCTTTATGTAGCTTTTTTAGGAAAAACCACAGCACTTTTACCTAAATAATCCCTGTGCTGTGCAAGGTAGAGCCACGGCTGCTCTGGAAGCGTAACCATCCCCGCTGTTGGTTTTGCAGCTGAATATTTCTTGCTTTCTGGGTTCCAGAGTCCTGCTGAGAGCTTTCCTGTTGTAACCTGTATGGGGGTCATAGGAAGGTGAAGCTTTTTTTTTTTTTCCCCAGAACTGTGTTTTGCAGCAGGGCATGGCGAGAGAGTTTGGCCCTTTTCCCAGCACCCTGCGATGTTAACCCTGTGCTGCAGGGTTTGGTCTGAGCATTGCCGCGCTGATCTCAGGGTGACCGCAACCCCCACGCACTTCAACCAAAACATTTTCTTAGTGAGGAGGAAGGCCAGTAATCAGGTTTCCAGTGACCTGAATGCTGCAAGATGCTGGCTTGACCTTCAGTGCCATCTTTGCAGCCTGTTTGGGTTTGCACAGGCACACTTGCATGCACAAGCACGGTAGGATTGACTGCGGAGCATCAGAAAGCTGCCGTTGCAGCCCAGGCACCCAGGATGCCTAATGGTGTGTATTTATAGGCCCTACAAAAATACAGCTCTGAAAAAATTCCTCTATGGTTATGTGTGTTTGTCAAAAATAACAGTATTTTAAAAAACCCAACCAATCCTAAAAATAAATGACCTGGGGGATTTTTGCTAGAAGTTTATAGCAGTTTAGCGACTTCAAGGTAGGTCAAATTAGAAGCTTACGATCTTGACAGTGTCCTTTTGACATAATGTAAACTACATGGTATGCAAAGCTGCAAACATCTGTGCCGGCAGAACATCTTCAGTAATTGCTGTTAATCTCAAAAACCCCAGGCAAACTTCGCCAGCTCCGCACAGAGCGGGGAGTGCCTGCCAAACATGTGAACACCAGACAATATTTGCATGCAAACCCTCATGAGTCAAACGCAGGCTGGGAAGGCTCAGCCTGGGTATGAACATTGGGGACCTGCCAGCCCCACGGCAGGGAAAATCTCCACCAAGAATTTATTTTCCTGCCAGTTGCGGCCGTTCCCTGGCTTGGGGTGCCCTATGGATTCCCCCCAGCTTGGTTTGGCCTCCCTATTTATCTCTCTCTGTCTCCTGCATCTATACACAGACCTTAAATATAATCTCATGCTCCTGGAGCGGGGTAGGGTTTGCTCACCAGCTGGGTACGAGTTTCACGTGAGCGGCTCTTTGCACGTTGCAGGGATACAGATGTGCACACCGTGGCCTCTCTGTTCAAACTCTACCTGCGGGAGCTCCCCGAGCCAGTTGTACCCTGGATGCAGTATGAGGATTTCCTGCTGTGCGGTCAGGCGCTGGATGTGGATGAGAGAAAGGTAGAGATGCATTCATTTCTTTCCTTCTGGCCTTAAAATTAGCTGTGTTTCAGTGCCAGGGCTTTGTGAGCTGGAGAGGCCAGGTGCATATATAGCTGTGCACTGTAAGCTGTGTAATTACTGAGCTTTGAAATCTGGGGGGAAAAAAAAAAAAAAGGAAAAAAACCTAAAAAGATAAAATCTCCCAAAGCCAGTGGGGTTTCCCAACTTGACAACATGGGTTTATCCATTTCAAAGCTTAAATTTCTGGAGCAGATCTAAGAGCTGCTCAGCACTTCTTTTCGTTGAGCCCTTGCAGCAAACAGCGAGTGTGAAAACCAAGAGAGGAAGGAAACACAACCTCCTGCAGGCTCCATCAGCCCGAGCTGAGAGCGGAGCTGGCAGAGGGCTCTGGGTGAGACCAAGGAAGGAAGTGGGGATTTGGGAGACGGAGAACAGATGGGAACAGTCTTTTCCTAACTATATACTTGGGTGGAAAAGAAGCTCCCCCCACTGCAAAAAAACCACTCACGGATGCTGTTCCTACACAAAAAAAAAAAAAGGCAGATATCCTTGGTAGCACGAGCTCTCTGAACTGCAGTGTTCAGCCCTATATTTCAAGGGCAAATGTTTCTTGTAGGTTGTTTCGCTTCAGGATCTTTGGGGTTAAAAACGTCCTAAATGTTTATATACAAGAAATGCAAGGAGATTAGGCATGATCGGCTCTTTCCGAAGAGCTCGTCACCCATGTGCTGGGCTGGAGGGGACCCTGCTCTTTCTTTTGCTGCTGTGGCAGCAGCAGTGCTGGGCAATGGGCTGCCTCTTCTTGCTGAGCACTGTACAAAAGCTTCCCCATGTCCATGCGTGGTCTGCCCGAGACATGTAATTTCCAAGGCGAGCAAATGCCAAGAGGTGAGACCATACAGGGATGGATGGAGTGACCAAGAGCCACTCTTGAGTCCGTATACATCTGTGAATCTTTATAGAGCTATTTCTTAACTTGCATTTAGGGCCATCAGGAACTCCTGAAGCAACTGTCCCTCCTTCCCAGAGACAACTACAACCTCCTCAGCTATATCTGCAGGTCAGTCCTCTGCACAAGGTACAAACAGCTCGGATTTGGTGTTGGTGGGTAGAAATATCATCCCAAAGGCTGAGGGTGACTCCTCTCGAGAGCCCTCTTAAGCCATGTTTTGGTCCCCCTCTCGGCACCAGGTCCTGACTTTTGTAAAGGGAGGATTTCAGCCACGGGGATAAGCACCCTGACGCTGTCTGAGCATAAATGCCTACCCTAAAACTCACTTATGAATCCCTGAGAACTAAAATAAAATGTAGTTTTTCTAGACAAAGCCTTGTGCAACAAAACTGTCGGGTTTCACCCAGCCTGGGTGATTTTTCTGTGGTTATTAAATATTAGATGGGGGTTTTCCCTTCCTTTTTGATTTTTTGTGGGGTGAGCAGCTCATCACATGATGGCTTTTCTACTGACACCAGTAAGACCCAGCTCCAGTTCGCAGTTATAAGGCAACTATATGTTTCTGTCCTTGGGACTTAGAGGAAGAGCTGGATGGATTAATCAGGATTTTATACCAGTGGGTGTGTAAGGCTTTTTGCAGTCTTCCTCCTCTGACTTGAAATATTTGCCCTTGGATTCTGGCAGGTTTCTACACGAAATACAGTTGAACTCTAGCGTCAACAAGATGAGCGTGGATAACCTGGCAACAGTGATTGGAGTGAACCTCATCAGACCCAAGATAGAGGATCCTGCAATTATTATGAGAGGTAAAAGGGACTCCTGGAAAAATTGGCATAGGAGCACCTGATATGCTGAAATACTCAGCTGCAGCCACAATCTTGAAATTAAAAATTTTCTACGGTAGACCCATGGCTATAAGCCAGACGTATGCCTGGGCACAGTAGGTACAGCAGCGTAAAGCCATGTGTTAGTTAGGCTATAAATGTGTTAATGGTGACAAAAACCCCCCAGGAGTTGCACCGTGTGTTCCCGCCATAGATTTCAAACTATTCAGGAATTTGGTGAACTCACCTTTCTTTTGCTTAGAGCAGGAAGGTGTGAATTTCTTAGAGAAACAAAGGAAACTCAAAGAAATTACTATTTATCTGAGCCAAACTGTAATCCCGTGGGCAAGGACAGATGCAGCAGAACTAATAGAAGAAATATTGTAAGGCCAAAGACCGCTCTGCTCTACAGACATCACACGCAAATGGTCCAAATATTCATACGCCTGTTCGGATAACTGATACTCGTGGTTTGCTTGTCAAGCCAAAGAAGCACAATTTGCGGCTTGGTGCAGCTGAGCAGACTCCCGTCTTGGTTGCTCCGTGGTCTACTACTGCTGTTCTGGAGTGATGTAAAAATCCCTCCCTTTATTTGGTTTTATGATAGTGCTCCTTGTCTTCACCTGCGTTACTATGTGCATCTCCATTTTGGACACCAGAAAGACCAACCAGAAAATGCAAGCGTGAGTGGAAGAAAGCTCATCGCATTGGGTTTGCCACTGACAGGTCTCAAATTTCTTCCAGGCACGCCACAGATCCAGAAAGTGATGACCGTGATGATAAGTGACCATGCAGACCTCTTTCCCCCGTCCAAGGATGTGCCGCCCTCCCCACCCGCCCAAAAAAATGACAAGAAAGCCCCCATCCCGCGCAGCTCCGTGGGCTGGGATGCTGCAGAGGACCCTGCGGTGCCCAGGGCGGACAGCTTGATCCAAAGGCAGATGGTAAGGCTAGATCCTCAGAGAAATAATAAAACATAAATTTAGTAAATGTGTGATTAATTATGATGGGATCTAACAGGTCAGTGAGCCACTAAGAGCGCTTGCTATTAATAGGTTAAAGAGCTGTAACTGTCATCCCTGGAATATCTACATCAGGAAAATGATGTAGATAAATTTTCCACTTCCCTGTGGAAAATCTACTGTTCTGGGAGAAATGAAAACTCCTAAAGTTTTTTAACGAAAAGGCAGAATAGATGAAACCTTTTCCGTTCGTGCTGGTGAAGTGAAAACATTGAGCATTAAAGGCTTTTCTCAGAAAGAAAGAATCTCTGCAAAAAGTTCTTTTTAATGGAAAACACGGCGCAACCCAAAAGAATTTTTTATGGAAAACTTGTGGCCATTCCTGTTAGCATGTTAAAATGTGCCTTTTGTAAATATTGCAGTCACAGCAGTCGCTGCAACCTGTCTCTGCTCACAAAGCAGGACGAGGCTGTCCTAATGCCACGCGTCTATTTTACAGAGAGATGACCTGAATTCCAGCAGTGCCCCCGGACCAGCTGCGAGCTCAAGTGCACCCAGAGAAGATAATGGGTCCAAAGATACACTGGGAATGTGGAAAACGCAGTCAAGGAAAAGAACTCAGACTTTACCTAACAGGAAATCTTTCCTGACAGCTCCTTCTCCGGGGGACAAAGGCAGCAATGACAAAAACAACATATTTGCCAGTGACTTTTGGAAAAGCTCCCCTGGGAGCAGCATGCGCCCTGTGGTCCCCGACGGACATAAGAGAACGTTGTCTCACGATCTTTTTAAGCTGCTTGACCTTCACCGGGCTTCGACCTACGATAATGTTCCTACCTCCCAGGCAGAAAGTGGGGAAGGCAGCGGGTCCGGCTCCAGCCCTTCGAGCAGCTGCTCTGATAAGGAATTTCTACCCTGCCCCAGTCCCAGCCATCAGCCAAAGGAAATAGCCAGTCCCACCAGCAGCCCCGCCGAGGTCTCCAAGCCTGAGCAGGAGAGCAGGGAGTTCCTGCAAAACATGATCCTGAAGCTGGAAAAAGAAATGGAGGTACAGAAAAATGACTACGAGGAACAAATTAAAAGGTAACACGCTGCACAGTGCTGCTTTCTGGAGAGTATGAAGTCCTCAGCTCGTGCTATTACAACACTAGTATTGCACAGATTTATTTACCAGTAATACTATACAGTATGTAATAGTAATGACTAATAAAATATAGTATTATAGTAGGCTATCTGAAAGTCAATGCTCATGTGCTGTACTCTCATGACGTAGTTGCTAATGTTATATTACTACAATATTGATACTCCATCGTTCTTATTACATCATTGTAGAGCACTATAATGTTTCTGCAATAATTACTGTCATAATTCTTGTTATTAGTACAATATTGGACCATTACACTATCCAGAATTCAGTAGTAGCATTATTACATTGTTGGTTATAATCACCAGTGTTACTACAGCTTCACGTATTGTTATCGTATTATTATATATCACGTGTATTGATTTATTGCATTGTGTTATGTGGCCATTGAGGGTCAGGGGATCAGGACAGAACCTCTGGCTTATTTTATTGCTTAAGGACACAGAGGGCAGACTCCTTAAGAGCCAAATGATGACCTCCCGGCACTCTTCTGATCCAATCCTTTCGTGCTCTGTTTCTCTTTGCAGTCTCGAGAAGGAAAACTATGAAGTCTGGGCCAAAGTGGTGAGGCTGAATCAGGACGTTGAGAGGGAGAAGAAGAAGTCTGAGGAACTGGAGGTGAAGTTGATGAATGTGGAGCGCTTACGGGAGGACATGGAGAAGAAAAACAAGATGCTTGAGGAGAAGATAAAAAACTTAGCTAAATCCACGAGCAAAACTGATGCCAAAACCAACTAGGAGAAAACACCCAGCTGTGCGCAGACATGAAATGCAGCTGCATGAATCCACAGGAATTGCCAAGCAGGTTCAGAGCCAGGGACTTGTACCGTCCGGTGTTCTGCTACTGACTGCGGGCTGGTTCGGAGGACGGAGCCCAGAAGTTAGAGGCTGGTTAATGCTCTGAAACAGGAAATTTCAGAAATATTCTTTAGCTTTTTTGGTGTGTTTTTTTCAACTCCTCTTTCAGCTGCTCAAGTTACCTGTACTTCTTGCTGCTCAATCAGAATATCCTGCACTCAGGAGTTCAGGTTAAGGACACATTATGCCTTTCCAAAAATAAACCAGCAAGCATCCCTCCTACCAGCCGGCTGGCTTCTTGCTGGAGACACCCACAGTGCTTCTGAGTGGAACAAAAGTCCATAAATCCTGGATCCGGGGAGACGGAAAAGCCCTGAGGTCTGCGGTGGCACAGCCCGTCACACAGCGTGCCTGGATGATGGGCTGCAAATGCTGTCAGCACCACCGTTGAGATGTTCACATTAACACATACAGTTTGTTATTGCTCTTATAGAGCAGGAGAAGCCCAGACAGCCCGTCAGGTCCACTGAGAAGAGGTCTCATACAGCATCACTCGCTGTGCTGTGCCAGACTCATCAATATCAAGGCTCCAGGTATCACAATATCATAAAACCCTCTTCAGTTAAGTGGCTGTTCAGTTATTTTAAATCACTGTTCCTTATAGCCATGTGTATATAAATCCAGCACAGCCACTGATGAGGCTTTGGAGAGCACTTTCATGCATCCATACACGGAGCTCTTTGTGCAGAGGGAGTCCATCAACAACTTTACCCAGTACAGAAAATGGGGCTTCTGCGTTTTTTCTGATGGACAGTTTTCAAAGAATAACAGATCTGGACTTATTTACCGCCTCCGCTTCTGTTTTTCATAATTTCATCAGCATAAAACAGGATTTCCTCAGCCACCTTGGTGGAAACATGGGTTTGCACCCCAATGATGATGGTGGGTCTCTCCCTGTCACTTGCTGCCATCAGCATAGACTAACCGGACACGAAGGTCTCATGGTGCCAGCGTGGCTATTTGTAAACTTCTCTGCTTGTTTTCCCACTGCCTGCCAGCAAGTCGCCCTTCCAGCAGTACCACGATGCTGCTGAAGCTTTTGGTGTAGGAAAGAAAATAACAGAACTCTGCAAGAAAACTTTTCACTCCTCATTTATCTTAGGAAGGGGGAACACAGGCTCAGCCTAGAGCCTTCATGGGAACAGAAAAGGGAAAACCACAGAGATCTGCAGGAGTTTGCAAGCAAGATATCTAGGACCTGCATGCCTCTGTGCCAAGCATGGTGAAGTTAATGCAACAACACTGGATTACTGCTACTGAGGACTTGGCTTTGGTGGTACGAAAGTTCAGCTCCAGACAGGCTGCAGACCTACTTGGCAGAGCCTGCAATGAAAAACGAACTGGTGAGAGAAAGGGACACAGAGGAAACTATGTGAAAAAAGGGGAGATGGGACCAAGAAAATGTTATCAGAGAATACAAGTCAATATTGGGTATATAGCACTTGCTGCTGTCAGCCTTGCTGGGGGGGACTTGTCTAGCCCTAAAACTGAGCCCAGACTCCTTAGTCTCAAACTTAGATTCGGTTTGGTGTATTGAATCCACCTTTGCTCAGCTGTCGATATAAAGTACAGGTAAAGGAAAGGTGTGTGGAAGTTGAGCTGCATTTAAGAATCTGACCCATGAGTAGCTCATTTGACCTATAGGCTCTGACTCCAGGTGGTTTTCCTTTCCATACGATCCCCAGAGACTACACAGCTCCTCACTGTCCTACCCACCAATCTTCACACCAGGGAATTAATTTTTTCTGGAGGCCTGCATTGGGTTACTGCATGGGGCTACTGCAAAATCACAGTGCCTGCCAGAGGACCCACAGCCGAGGTCCTCTGCTCTTGCAATGATCAAATCTGATTGATTAAAATGTTTCAAATCTGAAACTTGGTAATTTGAAATCTTAGTGAGGATCACAGTACCCCTTTGCATTGGACCAGCAGGCCTGGACCTCCTGGTGCAGAGCTCCACAGCCCACAGCCTTGCAGAGGGATGGGCGTCACAGAGAAGAGCCCCAAGGAGGACAGCGTGGCCTCCGCCAGGCTCAGCCACCTTCAAAGATGAGCTATCCAAACCTCACCTTCCCCATCACCTGCATGTCCCACATGCTACACCATCCTGAGATGACACATCTCTTGTCTCCTGAAGTCTCTTTCAAGCACCACTAACACCATTTGTGCTGCAAGTCAAAGTTCCCACCATGCACCTATGGGACCCACATCTTCCCGACACTCAAGTCAAGAGGTTTCCAAAGTGCCTGTGAGATGCATTTTGCCTGCCGTCATTTCAGAGCAACTGTTCCCATTCACGATTCTCTTCTGTGATTTCAGATGACCTTGACAGAGCTGCTTCGGTGTTTATTTAATTTTTTACCTTTACAAGGAACTCATTACTAATCTGGGCATGAGGCTCAGGAGTCATTTAGGGAGAAACTTCTCCGTCGGGTCTAGGAGAAATGTCGTGAACATCTGGGCTGGAAATGCCACACGCTCCTTTCTGCAAAGATCAAAAGTGTGATGAGGCAAGTAATTCCTTCACAGCCCACAGCAGACTGTAATGACGTGAAAAGGCTTGGCTGAGGCTCAGAAGTCTCCACGATTAGGACAAGTGCACGTTATTTTAGTATAAACTGCGCGTTCCTCCACTTCCGCTGCAGATAGGCAAAACAACCTCTATCAAAGCACGACTGCTTCTGAAGATCAGAGTAACTTCTTTGAAGATATTCTGCCCATTAAAATTTGGAGTGTTTATAGTGGTCATATTTGAAAGATAGACTTTCCAACAGAGGTCAGGTGGGCTGGAAATTCCTAAGTGCATCCGGGGAGTGAACAGCCTCAGGGAGTGACATGGGCATCTTATGAGCTGGTATTGCTGTTGGGTGCTGTAAGATAAGGAGGGTTTTTTCTTTTTTAAAAAGCGAGCTTTTTCCAGAGACAGAAAAGCATGCATCTGCCCATGCCAGACCTGTGGAAAGTTTGCATCCTTTTCAGCCCCGAGGGTATATCCCCTCGGCTCAGCCACACAAAGCCCAGAGCCGCACCTGAATACTGGCAATGCCCAAATCCTACTCTGGATTTAATGCACTTTCAGATCTTCTGTTGGAGACACCAGAACATGAGATCCCTGAAAAGCGCCTGATGCACGACCTAAATTTCCTTCCTCCCTCTCTTTTTGCAGCCAAGCCGTGAAGCTTTTTGGGGAAGGAGTAGCAGAGAAAGTTTCTCCTGTTCCTGAAGCAGGGGTTGCTGTTCCTCTGTGCTGCAAGGGGCATTATGAACTCACGGAGGTTTGTTTGGTGGCTGCTTTTCAGCTCAGCAGGCTTTACACATTGAATCCGGATATCCTAGGAAGTGTCAAACTGCTACTATCATGTAAAAGTACAACAGACTGTCTATCATTGAGAATAAAGCACAAACCCTGTAGAAAGATCCGTTTCAACCCTGTCCTGGGCACTGTAGGCTTGGAAACTGCCAAAAAGGCAGTTTTTCACGTCCCCTTACCCCTCACACTGCACAGCCAGAGGACACAAGAGCAACCCCTTCAAGGTGATGGGAGCGTGTGCAGGATAACCCACAGAACATACAGAGGGTTTTCCTCTCCCTTTAAATGTGACATAGCTTTCCAAATTACAACAATTAAAACCACAGATCTGAATGCATCTAAACCTGTTAAACCATGCATTATGGGGTGAAAATATGACATCTTTTAGGATATAATTTTAAGTCCGGCTCTCACTGTCTAGCATTCTCTGCATTAGAGCAAAAAATCTGTCTCGCTCTTCTTAGGTATTTACTGCATTCATTTAGGAAGTCACTTCATTGTATCCAGGCATTTGGTAGGCGTGAGAGGCAAGAAAGTAAAATTATCCTTCCCATGTTATTCTCTTTGGATCCCGAGCCAGTCACGCTTACGCTGATTTATCCCCTCATATTTTATCAAAGTTGCATTTTTGGCATGATAGTAACTTTCCTTATTTAGCTTGGCTACTGCATAAAATAGCAAGTTGTTGTGGGAGGCGAGGTGGACGTGTGGGAAAAGTGTCCAGCCATTATTTAGGATGGCTTATACAAACGAGAGAAAAGCAGTGGGAACATGTTGTTCCCCCCAGGAAGTAGAGAGTAATGCAGTCCGTCCTTCCTTTGCATGGGAGCTGAAAGGTGCCCCCAAAACAGGCTGCTTTTAAGAAGGAAAGACTGCCAAATTGAGACTTCTGGTATGAATATTTGTTCACCAAGGTGGGGAGAAAAAAAAAGTCCCCAGATTTTCAGCCAAACCTTCCCTGGAAGCAGTCCCACTGTCCCGCTTTCTCTGTGTTTTCCTGCCACCTTGCTGCAGCACAAGGATGCTGCGAAGCCAGACCGTCAAACTGGCCCGGAGGAAAAATAACCTGGCAAGAAAGGAGCATCCTGATAAAGTGAAGGCCAACATGGGGGCAGGAGGAAGCAGGGACAGGAGTTGTCTGAATAAGCACTTCTTTGCGAAAATGCTCATCCACTCTAGCACAAAAAACCTGCAAGATGAGGAATTCTGAGTTATTCAAGGAGACAAATGTCCTGAGCGCTTGCATGGTGAATACTGCACAGAGGCTCCAGCTGGGGCAGCTTCTTCCTTGGATAATTCACATTGCCAACAGCTCACCGCATGCATGGTCTCCCCTGAGAATAGTCTACCCTTCTAGCTGTTTTCCTTTACAGGAGTTTTGTCGGTAGGTAATTCCCATACGCAGAAGCGCTCAGCAGTTAATTGGGAACTTGGTTTCTTAAGAAATAAGGCTTATCACTTCAGCCAAGTACAGCAACCAGGTGAGTGATATGAATTTGGCTGCAATTTTCCTAACTGTAAGGCTGTGGGGCAGAGCAGAGAGACCTTAGTGGTGTTGCCACTGCGAGACTCCAGGGTGTGCTCAACCTTTAGCAAACATCAGAGAATTTACCAAGCTGGAAAATCCAACAAGTAGAGAGCTCAGCGAGAAGGAAACGTCCTGTTTACCCCTTGAGTCCATCATGTAAGGAAGCTTCGCAAAAAGCCATTCACTTTTCATGCATAACCCTGTCCAAAAGGTCTCCCTGTACTCCCATGCCCAGCCAAGCCTGGTGAGCCCTGCACGGCAGAGGGGAACGACACTCCCAGCACCATCAGCGGCCACTGGTGTAGCTTGTGAAAATTTGCTTTATCACGCGTAAAAACATGATGTGATATTTCGGCCCTCTTAACACAGTGTACCGATAACAGGAACTGGCAACAGGGGAACGTTCCTTTAATCTCATCAGCTGGCCGAAACGCTGTTTGCTGCATCCAGGGAGCTATTTCCAAACGAGTGCATTTTAGAATCAGCCAGCGAGGCAGGGGCCAGGCTTTGACCTCTTATTAAAGAAATGAGGATAAGCATCAGCTTGGCATCTGCTTTCTGAGCATGTGAGAGGTAAATTTTTCCTTTCCCCGGCAGCGTTGCCTTGTTTCTTTCCTTGGCTCCCCGATAAGGGCCAGCACAGGCTGCCATCCAGCCGGAGAGGTTCCCCTTGCGCTCTGCGTGCTCTGGATGAGGTCCACACTCGATCCCTAGGGCCAGTGCAGGTTTTGAGTCTTTTCAGTGACATCTTTAACCCTGTCTGTCCCTTCCCGGGGCTCAGAGGATGGATTTTCTAATGCTGCCAAGTGTTCCCTTTGCATGCATCCACCTTTCTGATGCTGCTAAAAATCCAATGCACAATTTAAGTGCTGAACTCTACGGAAATGCCCATCCAAAAGGAATCAGGATGTCAGCCAAGCACCCCAAGGACGGTTGTTCCCAACACAACAGTTACAGGCAGCGCCGAGGAATGAAAGCTCAAATGACCACTGGAAAATGGAGTGTTTTCACACCCTGGGAAGGGATGTTTCCACTGGCGGAGTGGGAACATGCTGCTCCCTTGCTACCTTCCTCCTATCCAGTGTAAAGAAGGCTGTATAAAGAAGTCTGAAATGGGGATAAATCACATTTACAGTTTGCAGAAGACCTGGGATATAGGTTTAGAAACTCATTAGCTCCATGAGGCGGGATCTTTCCCCTAGCTGGCAGTGGAAGGGCATTGGCTTAGGGTCAAGGATAGCACAAGAAGTTATGGAAAAGCAACAGCAGATCACATTGCTGTCATCCACTCTGACCCGCTTCTGCTCACTCAGATATAAAGCCTCACTGATAATGGCAAGCAGGATGGCTTTTAAAAATAAAATTGTAGGAGAGTCTTTCTTCCATTTTGTAAGGCTGCTCAGAAATCACATGCAGGAACACCAGCTGGGGCGAAGCACCCTGCCATCCCATCACAACGTGGAGATGGAGCTTTAATGGGGTTTGCATCTATAGTGGCTTTTTAGGACACTGGTGTAGGGCTCAGACGGTTAAACTGCTTTTTGCTTGACCCGCCCCAGATCTTAGCTCCCCATCCTCTTTTAGCTTCAATACCAGCAAGCAAGGAGCCCATTGCGCAAGAAGGTGAGCCTGCACCGGTGCAAGCCTTGCAGTGCCTTGGCCAGTCAAGGCAAAGGAATTTGCAGCAGAATGCTCAGCACTCACCATTCAAGCCAAACTAATTAGGTCTTCTGTCCCGATGAAAGTCAAGCCATTGAGGTCACAGATTTTTGCTCTCCAAAACTCAACACAAAAGTAATGAAGCCTTTGAAAATGTTTGCAGAGCACATGTGAAGCGGAGCCAGACAAAGACTTGGGAGTCCTGAATCCCAGTCTACACTATAATATTTACGATAACAACTAGATCGCTGGGCTCGCCAGATAACCCTTCCTTTTATTAACTTTAGGCTAGGGGTTTTAGGCCAGAAGTGTTGATCACATTGGTGTCAGTGGTGAAGACGCTGTTTTCTTCCCTGAGAAGAATGATGCAAGAGTGAGAGAATGATGCAAAAGCAGGATAGTTATTGATAGAAGAACAGCTGAGAGTGGATATAGAAGTGCAATTCATTTGTTCACAGAGGTACTGTTGTTTCCCCGTGGCTACCCAGTCCCCCAAAAGCTGCTGCATTCCCGTGTGCGTGCCGACCGCAGCGTGCAGCAGGGTCCGGCTTAGCCAACAGCTCTATCTGAAAAGTTACTCCTTTCTCTTGCAGTAAGTGCAGGGGTTAATGCAACTCTGGGGAGCTCACTGAGGCCCTTGTCTAAATTGCTTCCCTCTCCTGGAGCTCATTAATGTTGCATGCAGTGCCCTGAACAGTGTCAGGGAGGAACGCGTGTGGCAGCCCCCATCAGGAAGGACGCATGCCCCACGAAGCATGGCCTGCTCCCTCTGCCATTAGCTCGCTGCTCAGGGCACACTGCTTATCTCTAATGCACTAATTAGGGTGGACGGAGGAAGCACAAGACATGCAATCAATATTATTGAGCCAAATTTGCAGCTGGTGTAAGTTGGCGATTGGCAGAGGAGTGCAAAAGAATGAGAAACGATGTGAGCTAGGAAAAGGGAAAAGGAGGGAGATCAGCAAGGAAAGCAACTGTGGTTGAGTTTATCCCTGCTTTTCCTGCAAGAATGACTTCAAAATTAGTACAAAGCTGTAAGTGAAATTTTGGATAGCAGGTTGTATTTGCATGATGTCACGCTATCTTTTGTCTGTCTCAGCAGCAACCAACTAATGTAAGCCAAAATCAAATCACTTAAACTGTTTCAACACTTGGCTCAGCCTATTAGTCTCCTAACTGTGTGGGTCTCAGTTTGCCATGGATCCCCACTCTCATTTTAACCCACGGGGGAATTCAGGTTGGGATTTCACAGTGCAGATCTGGTGAAGAGCAAGCGCAGTAAGCAATAACTGGTGAACAGTTATGCCAGCTACCAGTACCTGTAGAAATGGTAAAAGGGCTCTTTTTTCCTACAAGAAGATATTTGCTCTGCTTACAGTTCAGCTGGCATATGTTTCAGGCTGTAGGCTTCTCTATATCAGTATCTTGAGCCGGGCATCTAAAATCTGGTAATGATAAAAGCAAATAGAGCACGTTCAGTATTGTAGGATAAGGGGTTTTGCTTTCCCACTCTCCCAAAGCTTTGCATTTCGACTTTGCCTGATTAGCCAGCGGTGACAGCTCAGGAAATGGATTCCACCAAATCTCACAACAACTGATCTAAACTGCTCTAATCTCTGGAAAGATAAGGAGTTGCTACAGCAAAGCCAACATAAACCTGAGAGCTATGGAAGGTTGCGCTGTTGTTTAGCTGCTGTTGCTAGTTAGCTACTGTACTTGATTTCAGAGACCACCCTGTATTTAAACCTTCTCACTTAACTCGACACATATCTTTTCAACACCATCTGAAGCTCACGTCCTGGATAGCCTCAACCACACGGAGCTGAAGGACATTGTTTGGGGAGCTCTAGCGCTGCAGTGAGCGTCCCCTCGTCTTAAAGTCACTGCAGATACGCCAGGCGGCAGCTTCTGCAAAATATAGTTACGCTAATGTTGAATTAATGGTACTGCAGCTGCCCATTTAAAATAAAATACGGTGTATTGTCTTTGTTGGCCATATCTTGGGCCATCACAGAAAATGTAACATTTGGAGCTAGGAAAAAAACCCACCCTCTTTTCAGGAAGCATTGCTCTATGTCACGGAAATCCATTCCTCTCATATCATTTCCTTTATTGCAGCCATGTTGATTGCTTTTATCCTTCATATTTCCTTTGTTTACATTAAAGAATGCAATCAAAGGTCCCGCTAAGCCCTTGAAATGCTGAGCAGGAGGTTGATCAATTTGTATTGTGAACAGAATCACATTGGGCACATATCCAACAGCGTAAAACATGTAAGCAAACCTCCTCTTTCCAACGTAAGCTCATTTGCCCTGAGCTGGATAATATTGCAGTATATACGTTAGTAACACTCTTCCATATTTTCTGGCATTATCCGCTCTAAAAAGTAACTCAGTTTGCTGGAATAATGGAGCCGTATCCGAACAAGTTTTGCCAGCAATGCTGTGTGGTGAGATGGGGTTGGAAGCAGAAATTTTCACAGCTAATCGCTAGCTCAAATTCTGCTCTTATTGACATCCGAAGTGACTTGAGAGGCAGGAGAGTAAGTTGGCAGTTACTAGCACGCATCTGAAAGCAAATGCGCTCAGTTGCTGCAGGAGATGTTACCAGACCTCACCAGGGAGAGCTGGACCCGCTTCCACTATTCATCTTCTTGACAAGGGTATCAAAAGGTGGACTTTTCCCTCCACTTTTATCTGGGAAAAGAAGCAGTAATTCTAACGGCTGCTCCTTCTACCGCTTTCAACAGCCTTGCGTTTCCCCAGCAAGCTGCTCCTCCGTGAGAGGGACAGACACGCTACGTGCCTCGAGTCCCGCTCCCCAGGGAACGGCTTGCAGAGATGTGGCCTGACAAAAAGCGTATCTTGCCTGTGCGAAAGCGGATGGAGAGTGATAGAGGGATGAAGGAGAGCAAGGCAGGGACGAAAATGTGAAGGAGAGTGAGACAAGATGCCTAGCAGCCAGATTTGTTCCCAAAATGTGCCCAAGGGTTCTGAGGTCGTTTGAAAGCCTGCCCCTGGGGTGGGATGTGCAAATGAGATGATAACCCTGATAAACCTGCCTGCCCTTTCGAAATTACTGGCTTTATGGTTTATAGAAAAAGAGTTTGGGTTTGGTTTTTTAATGGGTGTCTCTATTTCAGTGGGCTTGTAGTGCAAAACTTAGCTTTTTCTTCTTGCTGAGAAGATGATTTTAAAGAAGTTCATTTGCACAGCAGTAGGCTTGACAGTCTGTTTTCATTAGGAAACGTCCAGGGGTGCTAGGCCATAAACTCAGGTCCTCTTCGGGTTACAGCTGTGCCGACTAAATGTGTGACCAGACCTGGCTGCGTTTCACTGCCAGCTAAACTGGCTTAATAACAGGTTGTCACAAACCTGCCTCATTTTGTCTGGAGGACGTTCAGGGTAGACACTTTTGGGGTGGCTTTCATCTGTTCTCATTTAGGCATCTAAGCGCTAGAAATTCAAGTGCGTATGTGTTGTCCCTTTACTTGCAGGGAAGTGAAAGGCGTATGGCCCCGCACTGCCTCTCCTTGTCTGGTGTCAGTGCCAGAGACAGCCTGGGTGAATTCTATGCCACGTTAAGGCTTAGCCTCAAACGTGTTCCTTTTCACACCCAGGGAAATTGCACCTTGTTACCCTGTGTGGGTCAATACAGGAGAAAACCCACATTATTTCTCCCTTAGACTTTGAAGCAGGAGTTTAGAGTAAGATGTGGGTCACGTTTTGCGGCTGGTTTCTGCTTTCTGCGACATAGGCTCCTCCCTGACCGCTTTTCACTCCTGATGTTGCCTGTGCTAGAAATACACAGCTCTGGCCAAAATGCCTAGTTCCAGGACTAATATTCAAGAATAATACACTCCACATAATAAACCTCTTTTTCCAAGGGGTGCTGATAAGAATTTCCATTTTTAGTCGAGGGCAAACGAACCATTCAGCCTTTATTTGTTGCTGTTGCAATTGAAGAAAGAGCAGAAGCTAATTTTTTAACTTTTCCTGTAAATAGTGCATTAATGAAGACAGATGGGTCAGCAGTATAAACAAAAACTCTATCTCAAGCTAGTTTTGTTCTGGCTTTGTTTCCCAATATAGTAAGCAAACCACCACCACCCCGGTTCCCATGCTATTAACAGTGTTTGCACTCCAAATGTTGAACTGGGTTATAAGGAAGTTTAAATTAACACTGGGCTGTAGTTTTTCAAATGCTTGAAGAAGATGTTCAAGTGCCAGGAAATCTTCCTCTATTCCCCCCCCCCCTTCCCCCCGCCTAAAAAAATTATATATTTTGCTGGGGTTTGGCTCAGTGTGTTTCACAGAAAATACTTCACTGAACCTCTCCCATTGTGCTGTAGGTAAGGCAGGCACCAAATTGCCTGTGGCTGTTAAAAACTGCAGGATCCTTTGATATTTCTAGACTGCTGGAGGTTCTGGTTTGCTTCGCTCTCTGAGCAGTATAAGAAGGGCAGTGCAGTAGTTGGAGCCTGGGAGAAGAAAATGGGCAGAGGTTTTGGCTGCTGCTTTGGATGACGGTTGCTTTGGGAGATGGTTTTTCCTAAGTGACCTCAGTTTTGGGGAGGCTGGTCCTCATGCCTTCAGCTCCAGAGTTGCTGCTCATGTGGCAGGGCCCACTGGCTTCGGAAAGAGGTATGTGTCCACAATATTCAGGAATATTTTTTTTTTTTCCCAAAGACTGACATCTGGGCACCTCCAAACGAGAGCAGCACGAGCCAGCACCACGCTGCTGTCATCCAGCAAACGGGCACTGCTAGGGAGAGGGGGTGCCCTGCTTTCCTGCCGGAACAGCGTGGGGCTCTGCCCTTCTGCCCAGGCTCCACAGACCGTCCCAAACAGCCAATCTGCCCAGAGCAAGGGGGCTGGCAGGGCTGGGGCAGCGGTGGCAGAAAAAGCCATGCTGAGCTGTCAAGCTTTAATGCTCAAAAAGCCGGGAATCTGTACCTTCAATCAGCTACGCAGGGCACCGCAGAGTGAGCCTGGACTCCAGGGATCACACCCAAGGAAGGGATAATGCAAGAAAGCTTTGGGGAGAAATCTATTTGAGGAATTTTAGTCCACGTGCAGAGAGGTAAGAGACAGGGATCATTTAAAAGAACCTCAAACCTCCAAGTGCTTCATGAAATCTGGCATTGGCGCTGAGTGTTTGCACAGGAGGCACAGCTGTCATGATTTCTTCAAAGGCCAAGAAATGACTAAGATGTCTTGAAGTTCATGGTCTTCTGGAGGCATCGTGTGTGTTGATTTAAGAGCAGCAATCCAACACCAAAGCTCTTCCCTCAACTCCCTCATTGATATGTTATCCAGGCTCTTCCTCTCTTTGTATCATTTGTTTCTGCTCCCACCCCTTTGCCCGTCCTGTCTATTTAGACTGCAAGCACTGCCTGGCATTTTATACATCGTCCAGCAAAAAAGGGGCTTCACATCTGCTCACACTTTCTTATACATATTCTGTTAGAAACAGATGAAATCAAATAATCCAACTGATATTGATGATTTCGGTGAGACAGGGTTGCTGCCTCCTCTAGTTGCATGCAATAACTCAGAGATGGATGGATGGATGGGTGGATGGATGGATGGATAGAAACATAGATACTTCATTACTGAAGCCATATTTTTCCAAGCCTTCCTAAAACTGGATTGTGCTTTTAAGTCAAGCATCTGCTAGCATGTTGATATAAAATAGATCAGAAATGAAAGCAAAATCAATGCACACTACTATTTAATGTGAAAAATAATTCTTTTAGAAACAGAAGAAATCACAGTACTAATGTGGATGGATGGAAGGAAGGAAGGAAGGAAGGAGTAAAGAAACAAAGGAAAATGAAAACATGCAGTGGAATATTTTTTCAGGGACTTGTCGCTGACACTACCAACACTTACAGCTTGGTAGCACTGGCTCTTGTCATGCACTCACCATATTACTTGTGAGTGTTGTGTCTATATGGACAGGTGTATTTAAAGCCAAGCATTCTGAGTTTGCAGAAACAACCTTAATTTGCTAGTTAGGGAAAGCTCTTTATAAAATAACTGCCCCCATTTTTTTTTTTTTTGGTGCTATCTTGCCTGATCTCTGCCATATAAGTGCATGAACACCCAGCAAATGTCTTTGCATAATTATATTCAAAGGCAAGGTAAATGTAATGTAAGGTTTTGCTCATAAAGCAGGCATACGATCCTAACAGACACACATTAACAAATGAAATACCATTCTCAATAGTTCTAATCTCAGGTTATGAATGGCATAGGTGCAGCTGAAGGATTCAAGAGATGCTCAGTTTTCTCCCAGAATAGCACAATAGGATACATCTCTTGCTTTACGTTTTTTTACCACAAACTCTGGTTGAAATCCTCTTCAATGAGCAGTACAGTCCTTGTTTCTTCTTTATAAAGAAAAGTTATTAATATCAAAAGACTGGCTGGCCCCTAATTCTAAAAAGCTATCATTGATATTTTTACTGATCTTGTAAAAATTCACACATGCAAGTTTACGAACTGATAAAATTACACGCCTACCCACGTTCGTATTGCACTGTAATACACTGTATGCTATCTGCTCTACTACAGGAAATCTCTGGCAATAAGAGAGCGTGAAGGCAGCCACTCTGCTTTGCTACGTGGTCACTTGAAAATCTATAGTGATTATGGGCGATTACAGCGGATTGCTTACTACTTTTAAGGCACAGGTCCTCCTACACGCTGTTCAGAAATGTTGGTACCGTGTAGTAAAGGACAGTGGTGCAAAAAGCACGCCGGTCAGATCACTGCCACGGGAACAGTCGCAGAAAAGAGATGATAAAAGCAAATGTCGGATTATCTCCCTAATGCTGGATTATCACTCCTAACAAGGTGAATGGTTTGTCTTGGCAAATGGCTTCATAAGAATTGTGGATAGTTTTGAAAGGATCTGTGCGGTCACACTTCAACCGTTGGCTGCTGCAGTTCATGTCAGCAGAGCAAAATATCACACCTCTTACAAATTCTTTTAACGTGCCATTAACCACAAACTAAGATTGCACTGTAGCTCAGGGGAAAGGTCTGTGAACGGTGTCAGTCACTCGCAGGGTGAGATCTGTAGTGGGCATAAAGCAATATAGCCCCATGGCGCAGCCCACTATCTGGAAACACGCAGCACGAGTGGAGACGGCATAACTCTACAATAAACTACATGGCTGACCACTTGAAGCAATGATACCCCTGCAAGAGTGATACACTGGACAAGACCATACATGCTCCAGAATGCTATTTAAATCTCTGCAGTGACTGAACAGTTCTGTAAGCAAGGGAGATAACTGTGGTATACGGTATTTACAAATACCTAGGGGAGAAAAAAAATCAGCAACCCAATCTCTGTGCAGCACAACTCAACAGAGAGATTCCATGTGAAATAGGATCAGTACAAGGTTTTATCCGAGTGGGATTACACGCAAGCACAAAAATAAAACATTCTGTATTCTACATTATATTACAAAGGCAGGCAGTCAATAAATAGGTCAATAAATTATGGGAAGCACAGAAGAGTATGTGTGAAAATAGGTGAAACTGGTTTTAGTTGGTGCATGATAAAGTCTTGTGTTCATTCCCATGAAGTGTTAGAGTGATTCTTTCAAAGACCCTTATCACTTGCAGGGAAGATAACTTTCCCTTAAAAGTGTAAAACAGATGCAGGGACAGTACAGTAGGCTCTGGTACAGGCTAAAAGAGTCAACGTCACTTACACTTTCCCAAGAATCTGACAAATTTGCAGCTTAGTATAAATAAAGTGACGGGTCTATTGTTTCTCAGCTCCGACACCTTCTTATCACCACGATTTGTTGCAGAAGAGTGGTGGAAACATGGCATGTGACTCCATCGTATATAGTTTAAAGGGGGGAGGGCAATATCTTTATGAATTGACAACTTCAGCACATACATAAAGGAAAGATCCTCTCTATCTAGCTGGCACGAAGGGGTTTCTTTTTCTGTCTAGCTCTATGCAGACTAAATGCAATACTACTTGGTCATTTGAATTGGATTACATAGCTGTATTGTATGTAATTTACTGGACTGGGTAGGGGGACTAGTTTCTTAGCTGGCATAAACTGGCACAATTTCAAGGGTTCAGGAAATTTACTGCACTTACTTCCGCCACCTAAAGCTCTAGCCCTTGAGAGACAACACATGGCTAACAAAACAAAGCCAGCGCTGCTTTACACAGGGTGCTTTTGTAATAAACACGCGCAGGGGGAATTTCTTGCCGTTGCACGTCAGAGCACTGCACAAGCCTGGCATTGCTCCTGGGCCCGTTCCTTTACTAAGAAAGACGGGAAAGGGGATGGTTCCCTTCCGCTCCAGACACCAAATCATCCCCGCCAGTTACCTTTAACTGAGATGGGGAGAGATTAAAGAAAGGATTAAGAAGAAAGGAAAAAATTCTAACACCTTGTTGTGCCTTCGTGATTTAGGAGCTTGAGAATTATTGGGACTTAAGGTCTACAGAGATAAGTTTAAAAAAAATCTGAGCATGTAAAGATCTTTGTAAAGATTTTACACAAAACTAAACAATCTAGGTGTGTATTGCCCATAGCTGACCTATCTTTAATAGCTCTGGAAATCCCTATAGATGCCAATCAACATTTATAAAGTACAAAAATATGCCTTTATTTCTGTGAATTTGAATGTGCCCCTTTGGCACAAAGAGCCCTCCCAAACAATCCAGTGATCTGCTCTATGCCCTGATAGGAAGAGAGACTCGGTCATAATTTGGACAGCGAAGAACAGCAAGAAGCAAGCAATGGAACAAAATATACATTCCCTACGGTCGTACGACTTGCCCATTCCCCGTAACAGGAAACATACAATTATCTGTACATGCCTCATTAAATAACCTTATTAAATAGGAAATCCAAAATGTACAAATTTACAGACTGAATCATTAAATACTTCCCCTGTGCACTCCCCTGTGCATGCGTTCCCTGCTACTATCTGCAGCCACACTCCGATACCACCATGCCTTCATATTTGAACTTGTAGGTGACCACCCCTGCATCTAAGTAGAGAATAGAGATGGGATCGAGTTTGGTGGGCACGCAGCAGGCCTTGGAGGCTTTCTGGGGATTCTTCAGGTGAACCAAAGTCTGGACAATGGCATGTTTCGTTGGTGTGACATGCTCTGTTAAGGGGTAGGCGCACACTCCGTGGCACTCGTAAGCTTCATATCCTGCCGGGGCGATGATCCAGGAATCCCAGCCAATCTCCTTGAAATCTATGTAGAGTGGAGTCTTTTTACAATAGTTGCCTTTTGCGTTCCTCCGGATTCGGGCAGTAGAGTCGTAAATGATGTTGGAGCGCATCTGGAGCAGCGCCTCCTCACCAGGCTGGCCATGGAAATTGCCAACCTCCAGGTTCTCCAAGTCCAGGAGCTGCTCATGGTCTATCATTTCGTTCAGCTCTTGCTTCTCCTCTTTTTTGTCATTGCTTTGGTCATCAGAGAACACAATCAACAGAGGCACATGCTTAGCCTCAGAGTTGATGTCAATATCGAGTTTCCCCTTTCCGTTCTGCTCCTCCCCTTCCCTGCTCTCTATATGAACTTCCAGCCGGTGCGTGGTCAGCCCTGCCCTTCGCCAACGTCTGATGGCTTCGGTCACCTCGAAGCTCTCCCACTCACTGCTCGTGCCATAGATCTGCCTGGATGCCAGTGCCACTGTCTTTCTCTCTTCTCCTACCCCTATATGGTCATTTTCCAGCACTTCAAAAATGGTGACCTTCCGGTCAAGCCCATCATAGAGCATTTGGTCCCGCTCCACCAAGGTGTAGAGCCTCAGCTCTGCCATGGTGATTTCTTCATGGTGAGGGATGGAAACATTGAATAGAAGAGGGTATTTCCGAATTCCTGTAACACCAATAGGGTGGGAAGCCAAGTCTGGAAACGACAAAGATCAAATATTTTAGAAGGGTCAATACATCCAGCAACACATGCACCGAAGTTCATCTGACATGTTTTGCATTGCTTGGTTTCAGTTGAACAGTTACAGGAGAGTGTTTTTTCATCATTTCCTAAAACCACACTTGGAAAAAAGGCTGAGTTTATTTTAGATGTCTAAGGACAGCAAGATCCCAGCCACGCTAAAGACCATAAACCTGGATTTGTAGATTCTAGTTCTATCCCCATATCTTCCAGGGACTTCCTTGTCACCTGGAAGGATTACATATTAAAAATGCATTGCTTAATACTGAAATACAAATAACTTCTAGGTTGCTGCACTGCGACTATTTAATAAATGAGGAAAAACATTCATCAGTGTAGGAGAGGAAGTGAAGAAGGATATGGCACTGGAGTGAACATGAGACGGGCAACATATAAGCTGCATATGCAAGAACAGCAGGCTGTATCTGTGTCTGCTTAGCGTTTCTGTGCTAGCAAGTATTCCCTTCTACTGAAACATCCCTCAGAAACTGAAAGGGCCAAGCACTAATGGAGGAAAAGTTGCTTCGGAAGACGTAAAGGCTCCTGGTTAGGAAGAGCAGGCGGTGAACTTCAAGTGTGAACTGCCAGTCAACAGAAATCCTGCCACAGACTCAATGGGCTTCAAGTGAGCAGTCAAACAGCTGTACTCAACCAGGCACTTTTGGCAGCTTTAGTTAATAAAACGTATACGAAGTACATAATATCTGCTTGTCAGTCAGGCTGTCTGTCCTATCTGCCTCGTTTGTTTATACATAGGCAATATGCATTTCTTCACACAATGTGGGAAGCTTAGCTCCCGATTGTGTATTTGTTGCTGAATTACTGTGCTGTCTACTTGTAACTCAGAAGACGTATTAGGACATAGAGACTGTGGGTAACATTTCTGCAAAGGCAAACTACTTGCGACCTATTACTATCTTCATCTCTGACTTCTCCAATTTTGATGTTTGTAGAAAAATGACACTGATAAAGCTGCAAGTATTGGCCATGCTCCATGAGTGCACTTAAGGAAGCAGTTAACTTAACCAAAAGTGACTTGTCCTACTTAATTTCAGTTTTGAGGTTTTGAGGCACCTGCCTTTTTGTTGGCCACCCCCCCCTCTATTTTGCACTTTCATCTGTTCATAAATTAAAAAAACAAAGAGGGGTGATTCTGCTTGCATTTCCCTACCTGTCAATTGATGAAGGTGGGAGCTGAATATGCTCAGCACAGCAGACTGTGAGCTGAAAGACAATGCTATTCAAGCTTAGCTATAATCTCCATACTGGAAGTAATCTTTGGGATTTCCTAGACCTTGATATGCTAAAGCAAGTCTGCAGTGATTACACATAATGACAGGGTGGAGAAATGCCACCTGACCATATAGAAGATGAGCAGAAGTAATTCACCAGGAGGCAGGGGAAGGCCACACCATATGTAAGAAGCTGGGTAAGCACTAGCAGGGCATGCGAAGTGTTCATTTCTAAGTCAGAATGTGACTCTGCTCTTTAGCTAGAAAGTCCATAGAGTGAAGTATCTCCTACTGTTACCAGTACACCCTTAGGAGGGTCAGGAAGGGAGATCTGGAGTCCATGGGAACAGAAAAATTTCCCTTAAGACCTTTATTCAAGTTTTAAGAGCTGATTACAGTCCCATTTACAATGGAGACGTTACGGTCCATGTGTTAAAACAGAGCTACTTCCAGCCATGCAGCGTGTTATATTTCTATATTGCTCTTATAACAAATTTAATAAAGGATTTAATGGATAATAATGAAACTACCGTTACTGCCAATTTTCAGTAGGCAGGTGAACAAAAGAATTCCATGGTATGATCTGTTTCTACTATCCTGATCATTGCAAGTAATTAATTTCTCTATCAAAAGAGGTCTTTAGCATGAAATGGATGGTTCTTAGTTATACAGACTTTCAAGACACATAACAAACATTCATTGCGCAGTCCCTCTAGCTGCATGTGTTTATGAAGCTGTCTTAACATCAGCAGCTTCACTTTGCATCTTGCTGTTTTGGATTGGAAGAGGTGAGAGAAATACTGAAATGCCAGAAAGTTAAGCCGAGTTTACTCTATCGGGTGCAGAACTTCTGCAGTGATGAAACAGGCACTGAACGTCACGGGTACAGAAAGGCACAGAACTGCAAACTGTTACATGTATTACTGGCAAAAGGTCAGTCTGTACCATTTGCAATGCTGCAAACCTGAACGAACTTCGGTTTTGCCAGTGGAATGATTTCAGATTTACGTCACCAAACCACACTGTATTTTATCCTTTAGCATACTGTACTTGGCAATTTTTATCCCATTTATTTTTTCCCGAATAGTGCAAAATCAGAAAAGACCACCACACGTTCCTGCATGTGTCTTCATTTATGCTGATGAGCAGTGACAGTCATGGCTGTTAGATGAGTAACTGTTCACCAGTGGGTGTAACTGGTTTGCCACCAACCCTTCAGTAAATTTCTCCACACTGGAGAAAAGAACATGTAAAGAAGATTTAAACCACAATGTAGTGCCTCTTTAAACCAGAAACACGTTGCTAGTGAACAGTGCCTGGGCCTGGCAGAAGGACAGAGCAGAACAGAGCTGATGGATTCTCTCCTTGCATCTTACTGCGTTGCGAAACTGAAATGACTTGCACGTAGCCCCTCCTTATAGTTCATCATTTTGAAATTGCAAATGTTAGAAAAAAGCAATAATGACTTCTATACTTCATTAATTCGACTAACAAAGGAGGAGAGAAGCCCCATGGCAGTTTGAATAGTTGCATGTACCCCTGAGTAGTTAAAATGAATCAAAGCACTTGTATTTGCCAAGTAGAGTAATCAGTATTTGGAAATGATTCATTGAAAAACATTTTTAACATAAAACCTGTATTGGTACAAATAGGTATTGACAAACTATTGAATGTTAGCACTGAAACATTATCTTGCCCTTGTTGAACTGAGAGGAAATGGTGAAGCAGAAACTTATAGGGAAACTACCTATGGTCACAATTAGGCTTCTTCAGCTTTTTTTTTTTTTTTTAAATGGGAAATATTCTAGTCCTCCAAAGTAGAACCTAAGGGTTAGCCAAAATTCTGCTTCACATATTTCTATGTATTTCCTGGACTATGCCAAAGGAAGAAAACATTACAAGTCCCATGAGGATCAATAGTGAGAGGATACTAACAGAAAGCTGTATTTCATTAAGCTCAGAATAGGAAAATATTGCACCTTTGAATAGTGTGTAAAAACATTTCTTGCCTTAATTTCAAATATTCCTTAAGGTATCCATTTGAAAGACCAATCAGGTAATTGCAAATGATGTGCATCATTATGGGGATAATGAAAATGATGCACCTAAATTGTATTTGGTGCTGCCCAAACATTAAAGAAACACCTTCCCCTAAAACCTTACAGTCTCAAAAGCGAAGAACAAGGAATCTATCTCACAAGAAGTAGGACCTGGGTAACCCTGGAACATGCAGTGTTAGCTGCCTACTCCCAATGCCATCCTCTCTGAAAGGCCTTTTTTCCCCCAGCGTGGTTCATGCTCCGTGCCTGGTAAATACATTTCACATTGACTACTAAGACGTCATTTCTATTTACTTCTCCTAGAGATGCACATATCTTACCTTCATTTTTGAAGCTCCTAATAATATTTGCGGATGGCATAGATGTCCTATCAGTGGCAAACCTGTTGTACAGCTCTAGCATGTACTCTGGCGGATCCACCTTGGCCGTTTCATGCAGGGGAATGTCAGAGAGGTTCAACGTCTTCAAAAACTCATTTTTCATATTCTGAAGCAGCGTGTTGAAATCAACACCATCCTGCTCGGAGAGAATCTCATCAAAAAGAGGCACGTCTTCCTCCAAGGAAGAGTGCTCCAAGCTCAGGATGGGACTGCAAGTGGCAAGGTGAACCAAGAGACAGAGGACAGCCCACAGCTGGAGGACTACAGAATCCATGACTTCGCTCAAGCCTCCAACCGCACTCAACAAGCTCTAGCTCTCGTGTGGGCTAAGTGGCGGTTTTATCCCCTGGGTTGTACGCGGCTTGTGTCACAGAGAGATGACAAGTTTGGAAGCTCTTGTCTTGAAACTTGTGATCCGTCCTGTCTGTCTCCCCCTTCCCCCTCCCCAAAACCAGGTCTCGGTAATTGGATATGGCTTGCTCTCTTCTATGGTCGCCTTGCCTCTCTTATCTCGTGTAGTGTAAGCTGTTCACCAGATTTGTTGCTATCTCGCAATCCCCTTTCCCTTAATGAGCGTTTTGTAAACATTCTGCACTAGGACACTCAGAGATAGGACAAGTTTCTCCTCAGAGAGGAACTGCCCTTTCTTTCTGCCTCCTGGTAGCTGACTTCCTTTGCCGTCCGTGAACAACTTTCATCCACCCAGATTTCAAACTAACATGGAAACTCTACAGAGCCTCTATCCAAACCTATCAATTTCCCACTGAGGGCAAAGAATAGCTCCCTTAAGGTAACAACACTGCCCTTTTCAAAACTATTTTAGAGCTAAGTCTTTACATTACACTTACAAAGGAACTTCTTTGGCAAAAGGTCCAGTCTTCTGTGCCTGTATAGCGCACAGCACGGGAGAAGAGCTAGAGGTGCAACCACAATACTGGAGTCATAAGGCCCTGAATGCAGAGGAGCAGATGAGCTCAAGATGAGCGAGGAGAAATTCTCACATTGCAACTATAAAGCTGTGCTTCGCATGGGCTCCGCTGGAAAAAGTGCTTTGAAGAGAGATCAAATGCAAGCCAGAGAGCGTGGCCTGTAAAGCCGGCCCTTGGGGTTTTTTTATGCAGGCACCATACACCTGCATTGGCACCACACAGTTTGTGATACAGGAATTTTATTTTTTTTTTTTTGCAGTGCTTATTTTCACTATAAACCACTCTTTCCAGATCTGAATATGAACAGTAGTTGAATGCTAGCACTCAGTGCTGCGTGCCATATAAATGCTCAGAGACAGAGAGGGGACTGGAATATTTGCAAATGGTTCAGAAAAATCTTTCCTTCCTTCTTTATCTTATATATGTGACTTAGCAGGTTCCAGTTATTCTTGATTTAGTCACAGTAACGCCAAGGAGGCTGTCTAAAAATTATTGGAAACACACAAAGGCCAACAGACTACACTGACTTAACCTTCACATCAATTCAAATAGCTCAGAGGCACAACGTGGGGAACATGGATATGATTTTGCCAAAAAGATGTGCTAAAATTATTTAGTGGCTCTTTTTGCTTTAGTGTGTGAATTTCAACAAAATGTGAGCATTGTGCATGCAAAAACTGGTCTAGTTCTTATATAACATTGCCCACTCCAATCTCCTTGTTCTTCAGACGTTTTCAAAGTGCCCTTGTTTTGGCAACAGGGCCAGAGCTCAGCTCCTATGCCCAAATGGTTCAGCACTCAAGATAAAGAGGGATTTCTCCTCATGCTGCAGAGGTTTCTCCTTGTAAGCACTAAGAACTTGACCCAAAGACTAAAGCACCACTGCTCTGCTGAGTTTTCTGGACTCTGCTTTTCCATTATGGCTAAAGACATCCATTGATTTGTTACCCCATCCCTGCAACTTCCTTCTTTCTTCAATAGCCCAAATCTATCACTGGCACAAATAGCCACAACTCCAGCTAACTTCATTGGAAGGATACCCAAGCCATGCCTGTTTTAAATTCATCCTCTATTTTTTTCATAAACATCAGTACCTTTGTGAAAATCATGTGCAGTATTGATGTCATGGAGCCAGACCTGAGCATGGCCTTGTAACCTCGTTTTATTCAACTTTTCTTCTTCTAAACATGGGGAACTTGACAATAAAATCTAAGTACATTATCAAGGTCCCTGTTATTGCTACGCTACATTAGAAGTAGGTCTTTGAGCTTAGGAAGATTAATTTAGATCTCATTGTGGAGTTCATGGTTATCTGTGCAAGTTTATCTAGACATTCTCTGCAAAAGGCTCATCTCTGAATATTGTGGCTTTCCAGAGCTAAGCACAGAAAACTTAGGGAAATTTTGTAGCTGAGTTCAGGTCACTTCTGTTAATTAACTTTAAAAGAAAAGCACAATCTTCTTTTTGTTGGTGATTCATCACCTGACTATGCTGAACTAAGGCCCTTACTGCCATAGGAAGTGAGACTAACATTAAAAACCATGAGAACAGACTTAGCCTTAACTCTTTCATGCAGCACAATACTGGCTACTGTAAAAAAAATCTTCAGGGTGGCTTGTCACAGGCAGCTGTCCAGGTAGTAGATTTGTCATGAGAACAATAGTACCTACAGAAGTAGTTTCATTTTTTTTATGCTTAATTTCAGAAATGCACTGATTTCATATCTATAAATGCACATATTGTTGAATGAAAGACATAAGCACATTGTAGAGCACCTGTTTGCTGGAAGGCAGCAGGTGCCGAACCTTCTCAGCACTTCACAGCAGATGGTCTTATCCTCAGTCCTTGCTTATCCTTATCCTCAGGCTTTCCTTCTCAGACAGGTACGAATAATGGCTTGACTGCACAGGCCGCAGCACACAGATATACCTCGCAGAGCTTGTAAGCACCAGGATCTACGGTATTATGTGGCTCCTTTTTGAGGGTTTGGGGTTTTCTATGAGATTTACAGCTGAAGGTTTTGAATTTAAAAGGATTTCTTTAGCATTTGTATGGCTCCGAGGTTTTTAGCTGAGTCTCCTCTCTCAGTATGAACGCACTGGCTATTTTGAGGGCTGTACCTGGCCCTTGATCAGACATTGAGTGAAATTCTTCTCTCTGTTAGTCCAGATGAACAATTCTAGAGCCAGAGGAGCTTTTCTAGGTTCACTCCACTTTCCTGTGAATTAAAACTTACTCTGCTGTGCAACTCTGGTTCGCTGGGTGACAAAACTGAACAGCATTACTGTAACTGCTCCGACAGTGACATAAGCAGACACTGCCTTGGAGCAGAAGCTGGACTAGTGACCTCTCTAAGCCCTGCTAAGTCCAGACATATTTTCTATGAATCTGTAATTTCACACCCTGCAGATATAAATATGTAAAGTAAAAAGTAGTGTGCGCACAGTGATCTGACATAAATTTCCTAACCCACAAATATGTCATCTTGATTCAGTGGCTCATTAGCAACACAATTACTGCTCAGACATTCCAAATGTCTTTGCATTTCCGCTCTCGTTTTGATAACTCCTTGAACAATAGCATAGGGAAGGGCAATGCAGCCTGCTGTGTTATATACAAACCAGCTTTTGCTGAGTTTCCTAGCTTATTCAGTTTAGACCCTGCTGGGGATTTGCCAGATGAGGAATACCCGTAGAGTACCTCTGACATAAAGCAGTTTCCTGTTTCCTTAGATTGCAGGCTGATGAAGTTAACACATGCATTTTTTTTTTTCTGAATTAAATTGTTTAACAGAACGGCTTTATTTCATGTCAGTGAAATGAAGAGGTTTACTCTTTTTTTCACATGCACTGCAATTCACATGCATGTGTATCCTAGAAAGGAAACTGCCCTCAAAAAAAATCTGTGCTAAATAGATTAACTGAGGTAGTTGGAGAGGGAACATTAATAAGCATCACTGTTTAATTATTATTAAATCTGTAGCATAAACAATGACCCCATTTCATTAATGGTGCATCAGGCAGGCAGAGTTATAGAAAGGTCTCTTGGCCCTCACTCCTAGGAAGTTTGTGTTCATCTCCCCAGTGAATTTGCAGTTGTACATGGGAAAACGTAGCTAATGAAAACCTAAGCCTCTGCACTGAACCTGGCAGTGTCAGGGCACAACATTCAGTGTGTATACAGCACTGTCTAATTAATGTTTCGCCCTTCCTGTTGGAGCTGGCTTCTGGTGGAGGTGGCACTATGGGTTGGATGCTCTCCATTCTTATGCTATGGTAAGAACTGGAGGGGAAAATCAGCCCAGAGAGCAGAGAGAGGCCTTTCCTACTCAGGGCGCTAAGCAGATGGGACATAAATATGAGTGCAGTTGACACAGCAGCAGCCAGGGCTATGCAGCAACTCCTGGGAACAGCTCTGTTGTCGAAAGGGTCAGTCCTGAAGATTGTGGGGCTCCAAAATAGACTCTAATCTCAGGCACCCCACAACTTCCTCCAAGCCGATGCCTCCACGGCTTCTTCTGTCAAGAGGCAGCAGAAGAGCACGGGTTTGAGTAGGAATGTGTGAAGCAAGCTTGGTGCTGAAAGGCTAGAAAGTGAAGCAGGGCTTTATGAAGTGTCAAGGTCGACGATATACAAGATCGAAAGGGTGTGATGCTCCTCTGGGTAAGAGGAAGTGGGGGAAAAAGAATGTGAAGTGTTTTTTAAGCATCCTCATCCTTCCTTAGTCTGATTTTTAGAACAGAGGAACACCTGCTTTCACTAACACAGAGCAGATTGGGATGTGGAACCTTTCCCAGGAGAAAATGATTAATGTTTGCTTACGTGTCCTGGACTTTCTGGACATGAATAGCTCCTCAGTGAATAAAAAGAAAGTTTGCCAGTTAGTTATAATGTCACATGTATTTTCTCCACATGTAAACTCAGTTGGATTTTGGTTCAATAGCCCATACCTTAACAAATTTAATTAAGATTTTAAAATTAGACTGTTATTCCATATTAGGCTTTTTTTAAAACATGAAAAAGAAGTTTCCTTTTTTCTTTTTTTTTTTTCCTTTTTCTCTGATTGTTTTTAACGGATTCCATTGAAAGAATCTCTCAGAAAACACCACCAGGCAAACCCAAAGAGATTAAGGTTTCAGTATAGGAAAACTGAACTGTTCTTGGTTTAAATACAGAAGCATTACTGAAAAGCAGATATTCCTTAGAGTTGCTCCCTCCCCCCCACACCCCCCCCGGAAAATATTTGAAGAGAGATATTTGATGAAAAAATACTCAAATAAATAAATAATCTATTAGAGGGGGGAGAGGATATTAAAATTTTGCCTGTCCTGCTTATATGTGAATACAAATATCACAGGTAAAACTGTGGCTGGAATGCGGAGGTAAGAGCATTTCATTTCAGATTTCACAAGGGAAGGACTCCCGTCCACTACGGGCTTTTGGGGATGTTTCTTATAGATATTAAAACTGCAATTCCAAATCCCCATATTTCGGGCAGCTGAGATAGGAAACCTAACGAGCATCAAACATTTCCAGCATCCTATGATCTCAGAAAGCTTTACAATTTTCATTTAAGTTTTATGCTTACGTGTCAGTAGCAGTTAGATGCCTGCATGTGCAACAGCTAAGAAACAAATCCTGTCCCCCAAGAACATACACTGTATGTAAAGAGACACACAGGGTAGCAAAGGAAAGCATCCCTGTTTCATAGACGAAAATTTATCAAATGACTTTGCCCAAGGTAGCAGAGGACATCGATAGCAGAGCCAGCAATCGTGCCTCAATTTCCAGAACTCAAAATGCAATGTCCTGTTTCACCACAAGAAAATATCCTGTCCCATCCTGCTCCTGCCAGGGATTTGCATTATAGCACAAGGAAACCTTTGTTTCTGTGCTAAACCCTTAGAGAAAAAAAAAGTCAAGCCTGAGGGTCTTTTCTATGTGACACAGAGAGCTGTCATTCTCAGCCACACGACTGCTTTTGCCCATAAGTAATAAAGCATTAATAAAGAAGAAAACAGTGTGCTTTAATGGAAGAACAGGAGTACCTTTGGTGATGTTAATCGGCCCTCAAAAACACTGAGATCAGCTGAAAAAACCCCACATATTTTTCTATTGCCCAGCATAAGGAGGTATAAGACACATCTCTATGACAGCACTTGGATCAAATCTCAACGTTCAGACTGAATCAACAGCAAGACATCTTGTTGAGAGATTTTGAAAATTCATACTGGGCAAACCTGAAATCCTTTTCAAAAGCTGTGTAAATGCAGGGTTTTCAGTTCAAGGCTGCTCTCTAATCAGGACGCCACAGACGTATATGCCATTTCAGGGAAGCAGGAGAGTGATGCAAGCTAATGCACTCTAGCAACCATCACAGCACGTGATTTGAGGTTTTCCAAAATACAGGGATGAAATTATTAAGAAAATGCCCCACAATGGGCTCTGTCAGGAGATAGCTGTGGCATGAGGTAACTGTTGGATGTGATATGGGAGATAAAGAAGAGTGTGACACTGACAGTGTGATGAGCTTGCAATGGAATAACTAAAATTAGTTTCCATTCCTGCATCTGCCTAAGTCCTTATTCCTGTATGCCTCAGTTCACGGCTGCTCTGGATTTCCTTTCCATAAATGGGCTGTTCCCAGCAGCTCTCTATTCTGATTTCAGATGTCACTGGAAAATGGAAAGATAGTATTTAATGAAAGAGCAGGGAGAGAGAAGTGTAGCACTGCATTACAACCAGTGTGATTGAGAAAAAAACAAGTAAACAGGGAGAAGAAAGAAAGTCACTGTGCAGCCACAAGGGCAGGGAACTATTTAAGCTGTATAACACAGCCTCCTTCTGACCCAGAGACAACACTGAAATGTGCATCAATAGCTTTACATGGGAAGCCAGCAGCACCTCTTCTTCGTCAGCTATTTCCAGGCAAGTGAAAAGGATGGGAGACATACTAACGAGCAGGGCATCCAAACTACCTGCACTACTTCTGGCAATTCACTTTCCTCTCTCCTTTTTTCCTGCTGAGGTGGCAAAAGCTCCAGGGTCTAGGAAGGGAGTCCATCAGTGTGCACTTGTGCTAGTGCAACGTGGTCTCAGCTGCAGGTCACTGGCCATGCGGCAGTATAGATAAATAACGATCAGCAGAGATTTTTCGAGCCAGCACAAAGCCTGAGCAACTGAAACAGAAAGAAAAGAGCTGGAAATATCTGGACATTGCCTTCCTGTCAGTGTCCTGTCAGTCACATGCAGCAATTTCACTGCAAGCTCATGGCCTCATTGTTACTGTGAGCCCCAGCCCCCTGTGTTCTCATTCCCCAAGCAGTTATTTGGAAGAGCTGCCATTTTCTAGTGTGATTGGGTCGGCTTCGTATTTAATCGGGAAATTTCTAGCATGCACTCAGGTACATAGCTCAGTCCTGCGGTCAGAGACTGATACACAGAAAATTCTTAGATCCTTACATGAGAAAGGCAAAGCAGGCCCTTGCTTTTGCACCTATGTCTGTACATTCCAGCATTTAACCTGTCTTTTTTCTTGCTAGGCTTCAAAGTGAGCTAACAATCAAAATGCTTACATCTAACACAAGTATTTCCAGGAGCAGTAAGCTAAATATTTGCTTATATTATTTATGGGATGGGAGATGTCTCAAGAAATCTATTGATTTGTCTCCACTCCCATTATCTCGGTATATGCCTCCATGCAGATGGAGGCCCTAACTAATATCAAAAGGTCATTTAAAATTTAGTACCCTTAAAGGTCACACATTAATTCAGTCTGACAATTCAAACCTGGTGAGACACGGTCAAAAATAAATCAATTACTATTCGAGATCTTCACACAGAAAGTGATTTTACTGCAGTGCTAATGAACAGCAGAGTAGGCACGCTGTTTAATACCAGGAGTTTTGACCCTGCAGGCTTCTTATCATACTTGCTTCACAGAACAGTTTAACAGAGAAAGGTCAAGAGAAAGTTTTAATTTTACATTTTTGAAATTCCTTCTCTCATCATCTAGTTATTTTATGGAGCTTTGGTATTCATGTGGGTGTTAAAACTGAGGGCAACTCTGAGCAGCTTCAGTGACACTGACAAAAGCAAGGCTCCTGAACAAAACTTTACAGAAATCTCCAAAACTGTACCTCTTTCTTTGTCAGCTACGTCCAAGCGGGCTGTTTGAGGAATACCATTCTTTTCCTTAATGAGAACTCCACTTAAATACTCCCACAGCCTTAAAAGAACAAACTTCTGGGGAACAATTACTAAATGTATCTTGTCCTTGGTTTTTAGAACTATGGATTCTTCATCTTGAATGATGGCTTGGAAGAAAACAGGCTCTGTTCACCAGAAATTATTTTGCTGACAATTTTGATTAATAGCTTGAAATGATTTAATTGACAGCTTGAGTAATAAGCAGAGATGGAATATTTTCTGGCAGCCTTAGTCGATGTCTCAACACGAGATGGTAATTACAAAGCCAACAGCTTACAAACATATCAACAAAACATGAGGAAAAAATAGACAAGCATGTCTAATATTTGCTCTGTTTATTTGATGTTAGGGTTGGGATCAAAAAGGGAAAGCAAGTTGTATGTAACAGTAGAAGAGATTGATTCAGTAAAAAATACTGTTGAAGTACAGCCTTAAAAATTCAAAGATCAATATGTATTACATTTCAGTTTGTGTAACTTGATGATTGGAATGATACTGGATAAATTAGGGTTGTCAGCAGCCTCTCTCATTTATGTTTGCCATGCAACTGAATATCAAATTTTGTCTTTTCTTTTTTTAAGGGAAACCGTGTAGAACTTCTCATTAATTGTGGTTTTGATTGCAGCAAAAATTCCAAACATGGTCTGGTCCTCTTAGTCTGGCTTCTGCAACTTTATTGTTTAGGATGTTCAGAATACTTATGTATTTGTTAGCATTACCGAGGAATTTGATCAAATGCTGTTAATAGCTCACTTCACAAGGCAACTGCTGAATTCTCCTCACCTGAAAAAGTCTTACGTATATCCAAGACCAACAAACTGAAGGAGTAGTTGCTCTCCAAATTTAACAAGTACATCAAAAATGTGACTGTATCTTGGCAGCTTTAAAAAAAAAAAATCACAACAGGCAGTGAAAATGAGAGTCCATAGGTAATAGCTTTATACAAGTATCTTTACAGCCGGGAAACTTACCTCATTAATACACAGATTGTTTTCTGATTAGCTGTCACATCAGTTTAAGACCATTTTAGTGGTAGCATAGGCATACAGAGCCTACTCTCTCTCGGGTACTATTTATACTGTATTAACACTTGTGAGGCTCAGGATCATGAAAATGCACTTTAATTGGAGAATTTTTAATCAATCTCCCACTTTTTTAACTCCAGTACTGCTACCTCCATCATTCATGTTGCGTTGTAGTTATCTCCTTCACAGCTGTTTAACACCTGTAAGCTATGCATAAATACTCCCCTCTCTGAAGCATCGCACCCCTCTGGTAGTTCCTCACTTTTAATTAGCAAGACCCCCACATTTAGGATTGTAGCTTGGGGGAGTCTGTAACGGGCTTTAAATCACACTGCACATCTCCCAGTTTTTCTCAGAGCGGCTTGGCAGATAGGAGTGTCTTGTGAAGCGCGGATGGCAGCTTATCTCATTGAGAGCATGGAACAAGCCCCTCGCAGTCCCTGGTGTTAAAGGGCTCGATTTATCTGGAATGAGTGGCAGGGTGCCCTGGCTCAGCTCTCAGTATATTGCACCCAGGGACATTGCTTAATGTGCTGCTGTCAAACACCTCCCAGTGTACTCAGGGCAAATTTCTCAATCAGGGAGCTTCTTTAGGTGAAAACAGCCTCTGCTTCCTATCACAGGGGATGGAAAAGGTTATTGGCTGCCACTGTTGGCTCAAGCCTTAATGTCCTTATGTGTCAATTTAAATGCATTTTTAAATGCTTAACAATCCTTATGTGACCATCTGTACAATGGTGTCAGCAGGAGAAAGCGGGAACTCCCCAGCAGCTGGCATCGTGACTATCATGGTATGTATGGGAAGGGTGGATGTACTGTGCCCTACCTGGGAACTGCTGGGCAGGATTTACAGCCTGCAAACAGTTAAAGGCTTTAGCTACCTTTATAGTCTGGGCTGTCCTGGAAGTTATCTGAATTACAAGAACCTCCTCAGAAAAACTCATCATATGGCTTTACCCGTCTACCCTCCTTTATATCCCCACATCAGCTCTCATCCTAGTACCAGCAATTACAAAGTGATTTTTTAAGGATGCTTTCTCCACTCTGAGCATAGCCACAAAAGGGTCTACTTTATGCTACATTTGCTTTTTCTATCCAACAAGAAATGGCTGGAGCAACTTGAGGACCCTGTTCAATAGGTCTGAATCACCTTCCTCTCTTTGCACACATCCCCAGAAAGTTAAATAAAGTGGGAAATGCCAAGTCACATGAGTCTGGCTGCCTCTTACTGAGCTGAGAGAAAGAGCAATGAAAAGAACTTGCAGAATAGGAAGAGAGATGCTAAAACCAGCAGAGAATGTGGCCATGACAAGTGCTAAGAACAGCAGGACCTGCCTCCAAGGAACAGAGACATGGCTACAAAACTCCAGCCAGACTGCCAGCCCCCTTTCTCCCCTGGGCCCCAAAAAACCACCCCCAAACCAAACAGCGAACCAAGAGCACATAATTCCTCTGTGGGTTATTCATGTCTGAGGGAGGAGCCTGGCTAAGCAGGATTCGGCAGGGACAAATACAGATGAGGCTGCTTAGATTTCACTTGGTGGCAACAGGGTTGTGATAAGGAGAGGGAAATAAGAAGAATGCAGGAGTGTTGGGGCTTCCCCCCTTACCTGTGCTCTTCGTCAGTGTGTGATTGGCATTTGTCAGATTTATCTTTCATCCATTGCTGCATCCCTTTTCTGAAAAGATTTCACTCATTCATATTAGATCTTATGAATCTTAGCTACTTACTTTTCTAGAACACTTTGAAATCTTTGATTAATAAACCTCATGCAAATGCAATGCCACATTAGACAATGGAATACATATACATATATTAAAGAGAAAAAAAGTGACAAATATTAAGGGATCAAAGAAGAGTTCGGTTAGTCACCAAACTGGGCATAATTACATGTGAAAACAAATATCCCAC
>WAAD01004803.1:128707-155351 GCA_013389945.1 Fregata magnificens
TCCACTTAGGAAGTGGCTGCAATCCTCTGTGGGGCCCTCCTGTGGAAATCAGTGGGAATTTTCCATCAATTCCAGTGGGAAATCTCACGGATCTCAATGTAAAAAGATCCTTACCAATAGATGACCCATAAAGCTACTGATACCCAACAAGCTCTATGACAGCAGACGCTTCATATTATATAGAACATGTGGCTAAGTTAAGTCATAAATAAAAGGAAAGCTATATATTTCCTTCAGATTGTGAACATCCAGTCCAGACCCTTTGCTGACAGGCTGTGGATTTAAAGATTGAAAACATTTTCAGGCTACAGTTATTTAAGGCGACAGATGGACCATATCTTCAGGGACACTTCACCTGTTGTTGCTGCTTTTTACTTCCTTGGTCCTTCCCTGTAGTCCAGTAATGACATCCATCACTCTGCAAGATAAGAAAAATAGATTAATTATCGTCTAAGACATGTACATAAAACATATGCTAAACTGTGGCACAGTCAGCAAAGAAGGAAATAGCAGGAAATAGCACTGGCCAACTACAGTATCAAATAGATAAAATATCAAAATTCTTTCTCCTGCATAGGTCCTTTTCTCTGCTTTTGTTCAGAGCTGGGTGTACATTCCTGTTTGTCCTGTAGTTAGTTACTAAATTCAGAAGAAGTTTCTTTTGCTCTGCAGCCATTTCTAGCATGATCTTTGAAATCAGTGATACCAACAGGCCTAGGCTCAAGGTCTGTGAATTCAGAGCTGTAACATGCCCATCCATGTGCTCACGTGAAAACAGACCATCCTCTGAAAAACAGGGGGAAGGAAGGTGGGCCTAGGTGGTATACGATTCTTCCTGTGCTTCCTCTTCTCTTTGTTGTGAGTTGCACCCCAAAAGGTACAGCAATGTCACAACAGACTTGCCTCCAGGGTGCTCCATCCAGAACAGTTTCCTCTAAGCTGTGCACCCTGGCATTGGAGGTGCTGCAGGAGTAGATGGATAGCTGAAGCATTATTCAAACAGTAAACACAGCAGTCAAAACGCAACTACATTGCTAACAGGTCTGACTGATGCAATGAGATTGTGAAGAAAAAGAAAAGCTAGAAACAATCTTCTTCCATGTTTGAGTACATGAAGGAGGACAGAAACGCTACCTCCCTAGCTCAAACAAAATTAAGTGGCAGATAAGGTAATAAGATAAGGTATTGAGGCTTGTTTCAGAGTTCTTTGTAGAACTATTTGCTCTAGTATCGAGTGCAAATCTACCGAGCTGGTAACACTGCCTTCAAAATTAGTAGGCAGTAAACACTAAAAGCTTATTGGTAAGCTTTTAGATGTATATGCAATACTTTCTAAACAAAAAAATGTAAGACCTCCAATACGCTTATAATTTAAATGAAATTCAGTCAAACCACAGAAAGGGATTTTTGTAAGCCATCAGTCAAGACTGAAGAGCTGGATTGAGTTCCTGCCTCAGTCACGGACAATTTCCATGATAGCAGTCAAACCATACTGAGTAGATTGTGCTTCAGTTTCGCATCGATAGTATCAAGGCAGCAATACATCCCTTATTTTGTCTATTCAGAATAGTCCTCAGGATCTGTAAGCAGCTATGCAAGAGGAGAATAGGACTCTATTCACTAGTAATGCTCTTTATCCCTGGGTCAACGGAAGAGTTTAGCCCTGCATCTTTTATAACCATGCATAACCACTCTGTTGTTTTATTCAGATCTCATTCACATCTCAGAACACTGTGCCATTAATAATGAATGTAGTATGCAGAGGGTTGCTTTAAAGTAACTAATTCTGATTAAACTAGTAGCAACAGGATGAGAGTCTCAAAGAACCATTATTACACTGCACACACAGTAGAGGTTCAGATTCATCTATACTGCAATTAGACAGAAAACCAGACTTCATTGAATAATTATTTTAAATAACTGAACGAAATAATAAATCTTAGAATAATAAGACTTAGCTTTGTTCGTACATCTAGTCTGCCCCTCTGGAAGCTCTACCAGTTTGTTCCTTTGGGATCTACTTCAATCTCCGGTCTTCAAACTTTCACCGGATAGTCGATGTCAGGACAGCATCCCTAAAGAAAGAATCCAAAGATATATAAAACCTGGGATAATTAAGGCAGTTATTGTCTAAATTTTGAAGAGCTTGGCTGACTTGGGAGGCGGGGAGGGCTTGTCATGACTTCCAAGCCGTCTAACAGAAGAATGCACAAAGAAAGGGTTGAAACATGACAGTTGTCACTTGGAAACTAGATTATGGCTTCCAACTGAGTTTTGAAGATCTTGAAACAACAGCCTCTCTGGCTACTGCAACCACAAAAGCTTTGAAAGTCACAACCCACATGAGTACTCTTGCCAAGCAGTGCTCTCAAAGAGTGCTTTCAGGTGTCTCACAGCCCCTGTGCATCAGCCAAGAACATCACAACTACAACTCCCAGTTTCACTTCCCATCAGTGAGCTCCACTTCAAAATACAGCTAAACAGGCTAGCCTGTATCTTGCAGACACACACAAGTATTCTAAGATTTAATGACCAAAGTTTGACTCTCCAGAAACATTCTTTGGATCACCAAGAACCTGCAGCTTGTTGTGAATGCAATTAACCTAACAGAACAGTTTCACCATATGATAAAATGCTCTTTTAATAAATAGCAGATGCTTTGACCAGGCATCTGATTTGAAAATAACAAATATGCAGACCTGGGGCCAGTTTCCTGGACTCCAAAGGAATGCCTTGCCCTGTGGCAGCCATTCAAGGCTCCAGTAAACATTTAGTCTTCAGCCCCAAAATACACACTCCTTCCGAGCACTGATGGAAAGGATGTACAAATTCAACCATTGACTGAGATCTACCAGAAGAGCAGGCAGGCAGCACCAATGCTGCCTCATGTTGTATTTTAATCAGCTCCTGACACAAACTACTCTCTAGCCTATGCAGGGCACTCAGCAAGTGGTCACAGCTCTTTTTACACTGGCATAGTGTAAAAGAATAATTTTATTCTGCGTTACAAACTTTTCAGGACTGGGACAGTCTCCTCTACCCGGATTTGAAAAATGCTCAGAACAAAAATCTTTCTGACCCATCGCACCTATTCAGATTGCTACTAATTTGCACTGGCCTGGCAGAATTCAAGCTTCTTTGCAAGTGTTGGCAACGTACATTTGCTCCCTCCCATCAGCTATCCATCCATCTGTTCCCTCCCTCCCTCCAGCAATCATACATAAGGTGAGTCAGCACCTGAAGAAGCTGGGTGCTGATGCCAAAGAGAAGTTCTCCACTGGAAAAAACTATTCTGTTACTGTTTCTTCATTGGCATGAAGCATATACCAAAGCCTAAGTCATGTTGCAGCCTGAGCACAGGAATGCACCAGAGGGAAACATGTCTCTTCTGTAGGGAAACTAGCAAGGCCTATTTCATTTCCATTCTGCTTTTGGATGAAGAAATAACACAAAGCATTTTAATTACTGCATTATCTTTATTTGTATATCATAGGTTTATTGCACTCAAAGCTTTGGATAGGCAAGTTGAGTCTAACACAGAGTTTTGTTCCAGTTGGAGAACATGGCTACCATCACAAAAGCATGCAAAGAAAGAAGCCGTTTCCATGCAGCAGAATTGTCAAGATCCAGCCTAATGGTCACTTTCACAGATTTTAATGGGCAAAAAGCCTGGAATTCCTGCATTGGAACATTTATCATCACTCGGTGGTGCTAAAAGAAACAAGAAAATGAAAATATCAGTGACAAGAACCCTGTATCCAGCAAGGAGAAGTCTGTTAAATCACAGATTTCAAATCCCCAATTATGGTCATATTGGAGGCTCCTGTTGGTCTCAATGGATACTGTGTAAAACTTTTATAGTATAACTCAAAGGGAGGAAATATCTGTATGGCTTTAAATCACCTTTGTGCTCCTCCTTTCCCATAACCTGCATACAGCAGGTAGCATGCTGGCATACAGTAGATGCCTTGTGGGACCATAGTCTCATTGCGGCATAAGTCGGGTACAGCTGCTACACAGTGGCTGCCTCTGACACCAGGCAAACCACTTTGGAACAGCTGTTACAGATATTTAGATGCCTAACAATGAAAAACAGTGCTTTACCAGATTTTCCAAAGCATCCCAGAGCTTTACCCTTTCAATCCTTCTAGATAGCTTACTTCTCCTCTCTAAAACAGGCCAATGTGTTCCTGCCTCAAAGGTACCACGTGGACTTAGGTTTAAAGGATAGAAAGGTGCTTATGCATTGTAACAGAAGCATAATGTTCTGATCTTGCAACTTACCGTTAGTGTCTGCAAGGTTGTAGAGAGGCAGACCTGAGCAGNGTTATGTCAATTGGCAGTAAGTTTTGCTGTAAATACGCTACTGTTAGGCTATTATAAAACAGGCCAGAACTTGAGTTCATCTCCAGGCAATACTTCCAGTCACCTTCATGAAACCTTTGCCTGAATAAGAAAGTCAAAGTAAATCGATTTCTAAATTCTGTTCTGCAAACAAAGTTATTTCAAGTTATGTCAAGCTCAAGATATCAGCATGACGATAAAAAAAAGGAAAAGCCTGTCTGAACTCATACTGCGATCACCACAAAACAGTCAAATTACACTACTTCCAAGGCCACGGGATCTTACAGTACTAGTCACAATGACAGTCCACTACAAAACCGCAGGGTGGGCCATGATTGCTCATTATCTTAAATAATGTTCTATATGATATCCCCTTGAAGTTCTGTGTTGTCAGATGTGCTCCATCATTGNGTATGGCTTTAAATCACCTTTGTGCTCCTCCTTTCCCATAACCTGCATACAGCAGGTAGCATGCTGGCATACAGTAGATGCCTTGTGGGACCATAGTCTCATTGCGGCATAAGTCGGGTACAGCTGCTACACAGTGGCTGCCTCTGACACCAGGCAAACCACTTTGGAACAGCTGTTACAGATATTTAGATGCCTAACAATGAAAAACAGTGCTTTACCAGATTTTCCAAAGCATCCCAGAGCTTTACCCTTTCAATCCTTCTAGATAGCTTACTTCTCCTCTCTAAAACAGGCCAATGTGTTCCTGCCTCAAAGGTACCACGTGGACTTAGGTTTAAAGGATAGAAAGGTGCTTATGCATTGTAACAGAAGCATAATGTTCTGATCTTGCAACTTACCGTTAGTGTCTGCAAGGTTGTAGAGAGGCAGACCTGAGCAGAGCCGTTCAATGTGTTTACCATAGACAAGCCAGTCTTTGACACTCGCAAACACGGAATGTCCAGATTGAAACTGTACCCACACATTTTTGGGAGAGTATATTTTCTTCATAGTCTAAAAAGAAAATGTTAGATCATCACTAATGTAGCTTGGGTTTCATTCTGCTAGGACACCCTTTGAGAAAAATCCCAAAATCTAAAGTCACCTTCCTTTGCCTCATACAAAGCATTAGCTAAAGCAGCTACATGCTTTTTAAAAAAAAATACTAGTTCTGCCAACATAGCAAAATTGAGCTGTTTTACTATCATAATAAGTTATGTCAATTGGCAGTAAGTTTTGCTGTAAATACGCTACTGTTAGGCTATTATAAAACAGGCCAGAACTTGAGTTCATCTCCAGGCAATACTTCCAGTCACCTTCATGAAACCTTTGCCTGAATAAGAAAGTCAAAGTAAATCGATTTCTAAATTCTGTTCTGCAAACAAAGTTATTTCAAGTTATGTCAAGCTCAAGATATCAGCATGACGATAAAAAAAAGGAAAAGCCTGTCTGAACTCATACTGCGATCACCACAAAACAGTCAAATTACACTACTTCCAAGGCCACGGGATCTTACAGTACTAGTCACAATGACAGTCCACTACAAAACCGCAGGGTGGGCCATGATTGCTCATTATCTTAAATAATGTTCTATATGATATCCCCTTGAAGTTCTGTGTTGTCAGATGTGCTCCATCATTGCTAACCCAGTAAGAGACATTCCTAAGAACAGATGTTCTTAAAGGCAGAATGGAGGGCTCCCATCACACCACACAACTCTTATACAGTAGCCTTTCTCGTATACAGTACAGGTTTCGCTACAAAGTCACCTCTGTCTCAAAAGCCACACGTCCAATTTCTCGCAGGTCTGGGATGTATTCCTTATTTATTTTCATGATAAAGCAGGCGTTTCGTGAAAGCAACCTTGTTGCAATATAATCCTGTGGTTAAAAAAAATTATAGTTAATGAATTAATTAAAAATGGCTACCACTAATATTAGTTGATTCTCTCTACTCTTTGGGACAGTCTAGAAGAAACATGAAGTGGCTATGCAGGCTACTGTTGTGGAATGACTCTGCATTTACACTGTCACCTTTGGGGAATGGAAGCAGCCTGCCCACACCGATGTCTGTCTGTAAGACTGGAAGTCTCTTTTCCAACAGAATTCTGCTGCACTTGCTATACATGAGTGATGGCAGCCCATTCTCAACTCTGACTTCACTGAGGTCAGCGACATTCTTCTCACTTTCATGAGCTGCCACCACAGATTTAATTACAAGTCTTTTAAACTGCATCATCACATGGGTGAAACAAAAAGATGGCCTAAGAGGAGGAAAGGTGATGGGAGTCTTCAAGAAACAGTGTTTCAGGACAACTTACGGTGAGAATACACTAAAATAATTTCTGAGTTTAAAAACTTCCTCAGAGATTAAGCCTAGGCAGATTCTTAGATTTACTTACACGCAAGTAGTCAAAAATTGTATCAGAGGAGTACAGGCCAGCGCGGACGTGGACTTCAACAATGTTGTTCTCATTGTGGATAGTCATAGTTCCAGCGACAAAGTCATTGCCAGGTTCTTGCAGGACAAAGGTCTTTGGTAAAAAACACAAACTCATTGTTCATCATCCGGCTTGCCTCTTTAAAAGGTGCAATATAAACAAATGCTTTCTCTCAAACAAACAAGTATGATTGCTTTATGTAAATACTAAATCCTTTAACAACCCTCTAGCAGTCTCAGGAGGCCTTGATTAATTACACAAGAGTGCATCAGGGTGAGAAAGGAGGGGACAGGCCCTCACTGCAGGCTAAGGAGAAACAACATGGGGCATCCCAGTCATTATGTGTGGCAGCAGGGACTGGCAGGAGACTGCAAGTCTCCAAATTTTAGCTTCAGCTAAGGGGACCTATGCCCCCCCAAATTTCTTGTTACTATGCACCTGCACAGAACTGCCTCTTTGGCTTATACGATTGTCACCTTTGGCAAACGCTATTTTTCCCTACACTTGGCAATAAGCATCATCTTAGTTTCTTCTGTGGTTTTCTTCCTATTATATTTGCCCCCTATTATACTTGCCTAGGGATCCAATACATTTTAAATGAGTACATGCACTAGAAGCCTTATCAGTCTACTTACATCCAACGCAGAAGTCTGAGTCCAAAAGACTCCCAGCAAAACAAGAACTGCAGCCTGTAAAAGGAATAAGCATTCTCACTCGACAGAAACACCAGGCAGTGCCATAAAAAAACCTGAGTTCATGAATTGAGGAAAGCAGCTGTAGCATCAGTTTGAAAAATTACCCACTTAACACGTGTAATAGTTGAAAACAATTACAATTCTTCATTGTAAAATTCTTGCTGTTAGGCTCTTTTGCCTGTAACTGAAGAAGCAGAAGGACAACTTAACCATTACATTTTTTGTATTTTTCAAAAGTCCCTCCTTGATGCCATGTTAGTTCTTGATTTGCCTCTACAACTGTAATTATTAAATCATAACTAAATGCCCCTTCTGAATTGTAATCAAGTTCTGCACTCTTTGCTCAAATGATGCTTCTACTGACTCCAAGGGGATTACTGTACACCCAAGAAATGCAAGTGTCCCACTGAACAACCCAAAGAAACAGATACACAGATCATATTAGTCCCAGTAGCACACCACTTACTTGAGCATCGTCTTCTCTATCCTTTTGTTTTGAAAAATAAGGAACTTTTTATAATGTAAGTTCAACAAAAATGCATATACTCACAAATCTGTTCATTTTTCTTCCAGACAGAACAAGAGGCTGCAGAAAGTCAGAATGCAAGAAAATCCCAGACACCTTCAACTTTTATACCTTGCTGGAGGTGTGGGAAACACTTGACAGAACTTTTCATCATGACTTGAACAATTCCATATCTACATGCCGTGCTGTGTTAAGCGTCATATCTGAATTTTGGGTTGGCACAGATAACCTGATCCCGGTATGTTAAAAGCACTCAGTAAGTCAGCTTCTGTAAAATGAATCACTCTACAAATGGCTATTATTTCCCGGTTTAAGCTTTAGAGGAGTTCCCACTCTTGCTGGTTCCATTTTTTTTTCAACGTTTAACAGGATATTATCCAGAATTAAATGGCATCAGGAACAACTCTGCTATTCATTCATACAAACTGCATTTTGTCTTCTGAAATACAATCCCTAACAGCCTCATAGTCTGCAGACAAATCCCAGAAATAAATACTTATGTCATGGTGGCCTACACGCCAGCCACTGAACGGACCAATTCTTCAGCCATTACTTCCACCTAATATATGCACGAACCCTTATCAAGAAGTGCTGCTCATTTTTGAGCAGTTACCATGATGTGTATAACACATGCATTGAAATTTGTGACATAATTAAGAATAACAACTGTGCTTCACAAGGCAATCTGGGTAACTTCTAGCCTCCTCAGCAGACAAAGGAGTGACATGAAACTTCAGAGGATGTGCGGTTCACACAAGGTCACAAAACAAAAGAAGCAGGATGGGGATTCCTCCTTTAAAGCTACCACTGTTTTCTGTATTTCATGAAAGTGTCAATGACCACATGATATTGCCATGGGAAGTATTCTCCTATGACTATGGCCTTGCCTGGACTCCTCCTCATCTGCGACTCCATATCAGCCAGCACCAGAACCTTGACAAATCACACTCTACTTTCTACTAGAAAGTCATAATTGAGGCCTATTCCCTTCTAATAAAAAAAGTACTCAACCTAACAGCCAACACATTTCAGTAATCTCAGTCATCAGAAAAAAGGTGAAAGAGATTGAATGGAAATCTCTCAGCAAACAGGCGTCAATGAAAAAAAATAAAAGGGAAATTGCATGCATCTGCTTTATTTCACCTAACTCCACACAGAAAACATTATCTCAAGTGTAACAAAGCTGTACTGCTACACAATATATCAGAATACATATAAAGAGATATCAAATTGTGACAAGCATGGTTACATTAGACTAATTAGATTAGATTAATGTTACTCTCCTCCTGAAAGCTGGGTCTGTCCCTTCTTCTCAAAAGATTCTTTGTTTCTAAGATTACAGATATGTCAGAAATACTCAGAGTAGATTTCATCAGTCAAATAAGCCTTTCATAGCAGGAATTTAACAGGGTTCAGGCATCATAAGCTAAACCAAAAAGCTTTACTAAGTTCTGAATGCTTTTAAACTAAAGCTTAAATTAACTTTCCATTAGTCATTATGTCTTCATATACTCATTTCTTTTGAAAAACACCCAAGATGCACGAGCTTCTGCTTTCTTAAGCATTGATATGCTTAGGCACAGGTAAGAGCAGACCAACATGCGAAGTCGACAGCTATGTAGTGAAGGAGAATTACAACAATAGCCACGATCTCATGATTTTCACCTTACATTGGACTGATGGAATTTTGCCGATCCGGTCAGACAAGGCCAAAAATTAATTTCTAAAAAGCACTTGACTAATTAACATTCTTGCAAGAGAGAACATACTCCTAGCTGTCTCAGGCGAAGCCTAGATATACTTCCAATATGAAAGCCTTGCTTTTTGGAGACTTTTTCCCCACAATTAATCACAAATCTCCCAGTAATACATCTGAAATTAGCATGCATGCACTCAGAGGCAAGACTACCCACAACCACACCACAGTCCTCTAAGCACCCTTCTATATTAAGTAACTGAAGTAAAGAGCTGCATAAGAAAGGCTATAACCCACCTCAATTTCACTTTCGCCAGCCCTCAGGCAGCGTGAGGTTTAGCTTAAGAAGCCGCGACTCAGATCCCCTTGATGAACATGAAATTTCACAATGATGCCCACATGCTCAAAGTAGTCGTCTTGCTTTCGACACTTCTGATCTAAGTGAAGACTCTCAAACTTTCCCCAAATAAAATCACTTTTTCCTCAACTGTTACACTTGCAGTCAGATTGGTCATATCAGGGAAGTCAGCAGAAACTGGAATCTGAGTAGTGTTCAGAACAAGTAATATGTTGTTACAACACAGCAACATTTATTGTCACAGGAAACTTAATTGCTCTGTTACTTTCATAAGGCCAAATATTTTCAAATACATTCCAATTTACCCTGATGAAACATGATTAAGCTACAGAATTACTCTTAACCTACATAAGTAAAATTGCCAGAAGCATTTGACCCGTTATTTGGCACTGTCGTCCACCAAAAACCATTTAAACAAAAGAACCTTGAAGATCGAATGAAAAGAATAATTGCACAATTTCAGTTCAAGTCTGATTACCAAATAGGGATTTTAACACGTAAGGGAGATGGATTCAATCAAGTTAAGGTGAGATTATACTATCATAATAAACTCTGCTGGTGACTCATGGGAGTCACCTTTTTCCAGGTGCTTTTCATAAATACTTACTTTATCAGGGAGTGAGCAGGTAGTGGGAGAAAAGTAAAGAATGAAGCAACACCTCAAAAAATCAACAATGCTTCCATTTGCATTCTACTGGGCTTGCTACACACTAGATAAAGACAGGGTGACACAGTCTAGAAAAATCTGTGTGGCACAAGGACAGGTCAAGCAGAATTAATCACATTCGGTAGTTAAAAAAATAAATCAAGCTTCAAGGATGAATCCAGAAATAATTTCAGCAGTTTTATTCTTGCTAGACAGTAAGGCATATAAAAACCATGTTAAAATGTGTGTGCACAAAATGAAACACTAACTTGAGAAAAGGGTTAAAACTGGAACAGCTCTTAGCCTTGGGAGTTTGCTGCACAGTGGTACAAGAATTTAGTATGGAAACAGGATACCTTGAGCAGAGCTTTAAAAATGAGACAGAGACAAGCTTGTACTGGAAAAAGAACAGGGTCTTATACAGTAAAAGCACTCCTCCCTGCCCTTTTTCCTGGCTTCTACTATTGTAATTAGTTTTGTAAGCTATTCTTAATGTCAAATACTCTAGCTGTGTGTGTTTGCCATGCAAACTACTCAAGTAATCGAAGTTGATGGAAGATTTGGAGATTCAGGCTTCCAAGTGTGACGCATTACTGTAATGGCCAAATTGGCTACAGTTGTCGGAAGAAATGGACAAAACTGCTTTCCAACTCATTGCTAACAACACTGCAGGGATTAGCATTATACAGTTCAGTTTCTCAATGCCTTTCTTGAGAACTAGATGATTAATTAAATTTCCAGAGACTATGAGAGGATTTCGTGACATACAAAATAAGACTTTTATGTGTATTTTGAATCTTGGAGGCTAAGGACATACCTTTCTCCATTTGGCATCCACAAATCAGTCCGATTAGAAGAACTGTAAATCTTTTCCCTTTGTAATTTATTACTTTCATTCACCATATTTTACACCTCATGCAAATTGCAAAGTGGGTGCAAAGTAGACGAAATACAGAGCTCTCCGCTCACAGTGCTGGCAGACTGCTACACCTCCCCTGCACTCACGTAGTCCGAGCAAGGCATCAGTTAGTAGCAGAAAGACGGGAGTGTGGCCCTGACTGGTGTAGATGAGAATTGGGCCTCACCTTCTCAACTAAAGTAAGAGTCCCTGGCTTCTCCAATAACAGCTGCAACAATGATCCTCAGCAATTGATGACAGTGGAGAACTTAGTTCAGAGACATTAGTTTATAATGACCCCGAGTCCTCATCATGCCCTTCTGGCAACAAAAAGGAAACTTAAGTGCACGAACCTGTACTGAACTACAATAAAGTGCACAATTAGCACACAGAGGTACTGATAGAGCTGCTATTAAATAAGAAGCACTTCTGGAGTATGTAAATGAGCACCTCTGAAAGTGCTTCTTGTGTAACAGGCACAGCTAAGAAACAAATCCAAATTATCTGAGGATATATATACACCCACCCACCCCCAATCTTAGTTTATTAAACAGCAGTGCACAATATTTCTGGGCAGAGAGACTCAGACATTTGTACTGGCCAATTAAAAAAAAAAAAAATTTTGCAAAGTTTCTGCAACAAACAAGGCAAATAATCTCTTATGCCATGGCTCTGTATATAATTATCAAATTCAGAGAAATATTAAAATCTACTTTCTAAATAATAGTTGACATAAAATGCCCGTTCTTACTGCTCCTCCCTTACTCATTTTTTGTTATCTCCAGTTTCTGGTCCTTTTCTGGAAGTAGCCCTTAGTCCATAATCAGGTCCTACTTTCATGAAGAGGCTCTGTGAAGATACAGAGGCCATGCGTGAAGACTGGAAAGGAGATCCTAACTGACAAGCTCAGAAAGGAAGGTTAACAAAAGAACTCAGCAATTTCTATGATTTAAAACCAGCCTCATGATTTCCGGGGACTGACTTAACATTTTTAACATAACAAGATTACCACCTCCATTGATTTAAAACATGGTATCAGCTGTGGATAAAATATCAGGCTGAGTCCTTTGCCATGTAGGCACAAAGCATAACTACAAATGTTATTAGGCATCTACTACCTGGTTCTGATTTTTTTTTTAATTTTATTTAAAAGTTACTACCAAATACATCTAACTTACCATGACAAGTTTTCTTTCACCTTCCTGTATGCCATGAATTCAATCAGGGTGGTATCAAAGCCTCCTCTTATCAGAGCACTTCCCCAGGAAACCCATCATGATTCTGTGAACACAGGGCACGTGCCAATAACGTAAACCCATTTTAAGATTTAACTTTGGGATAATGCTGTATAAAGAGAGTCCACATCAATTACCAGCAGATCTCGCCTCGCCTACCATCAAAATGAAGTTCACTGTAAGTATATGTACCACTTTCTCATAAAACTGTTAAGGCTGGACAGTTTTAAAGTTATTTTGAGTCGTTCTTAGCACCGAGCAAACTATTAATGATTTACGTAGGGATTAGAGTAAAAATGCCAAATGGGTCGGGACTGCATGGGTGAAATTTCACTTTTGGCAGTGACTTCACTCCATATGCCTACTCAAACGTGAAAGAGAGAAGTGCTCTGTTACAAGGGTGAAACGCACATGTAAAACATTGAAAGGGCAATATTCTCTCATTCACAACTCAGATACAAGTTAACAGTCTCAGCAGGTTATATAAAGTTATGGCACAGCTGTCTGATGAGAGCATAGGAAAAGAACCGTGAAAGACTCCAAGTGCATGACTGTGAAGCAGGGGTATTTACAGCAGCCTGAAACTGTTGCAGGACAAATTCCAAAGTGTTAGTGCTAAATACTCTGAGTCACACTTGGATCTTTCTCAGAAAAATCCTCCTTTGAAGTAGATGAAATTTGTGACCAATTCAATATGAGAGGGATTGTCTCCAAGAGACTAATTGTTCACAATAATCATCACAAAAGATTTTATCATCGTAACAATATTAAATCTATCAAAAAATATATCAGCATTAGTTTTGACAAATCTGAGCAACAAGAAGCATGAGTCACTGAAACGATACTATTTTATAAAGGGGTTACAAAGTGTTTAATGTTACATTTTTCTGAACAAAAGTGATTGTGCCTACCTTTATACTACAAGCCCTGTATTCAGAGGCATGAGATCTACCACGAGGATGCTCAAGTCCCATTTCTGCTGTGTTCCAAGTACAGAGCGGTACTGTGCACCCCTATTCCAACTCTTCACAACAGGGGCACATGCACATGGATGGTGCATGCATCTGCTCCATGTCTGAAATCAAAAGCTCAGGGTGAAAAGTTCACTCTTTTAAACAAAATATTTCAGACGACCTTTTTCCAAGGAGTTTACTGAACCGGGGCTGGACATATTTTAAACCCCACTGTGTTTATATGTTCTTCTTACCTGTGCAAAGTATACTGCTGAGGTTAAGAGTAATTTATAGGAACTGATGATCTGATATAAGCTCATTAACAAAAAATTCTTCTGCATATTTAAATACTCTTCAGCTAGACCCCACTTCAGAAAAGTGCTGAGCATGTACACAAAGTTAAACAGGAAGACAAAATTATTTTAAGACAGCAAATAACTTGATGCAAAATAAGCAGTCACAATGTTAAAGTGTTGTGAATGTCAAATGTTCATTTCAGATTGTGATGGCTTCTCTTCTTGGAGTTTTCCTGGCTCCAGCTCTTGCTAACAGGGTAAGTGAAGAGCTACATGCAATTATACACAGCTGCCATAAGATCTAGTGGTCTTTACATATAGCCTCTGAAAAATAGGTTTCTGAAAATAAAGCTGTATTTTAAAGTCTGATACTTAGCAGGAAACTGCGGGGTTTTTATACCAAAGAAAATATTTCAGTGCTTGATATATCAAGGGAAAAAGACAGTTGCTAGATATGAAATCAACAGTCTGTCTTGAGATTAGCATACACACTGTGAAAGCTATTGTGTGGAGAGAAACAAATATTAGCATGAAGGATCTCACCACAAAATACATTGAAGTAACTGTAAATAACCCTCTACCTGAAAGTTCCTGCTGGGGAACGAAAAATAAGGAATTATTTTACTTTTCCTAGAAATTTTTCTTGCAAGTTTGACTCCTAACATCCAGTTTAGTGTTTAACTTGAAAGGAAGTTCTCCAGTGTTTAACTGAAACAATGTCTTATTTTCCACCTGGTCTAATAGGCAGGGGGGCAGTAACGTTAAAGCTTGTCTGTCTTCATAAGGTGGATACATCAGACACATGAAAACCAGGGCTAGATAAAGTCTGAATGTAAGGTTTGACACAACAGAGGGATCTGGACAGGCTGGATTGATGGGCCGAGGTCAGCTGTATGAGGTTTAACAAGGGCAACTGCCGGGTCCTGCACTTGGGTCACAACAACCCCATGCAACGCTACAGGCTTGGGGAAGAGTGGCTGGAAAGCTGCCCAGTGGAAAAGGACCTGGGGGTGCTGGTCGACAGCCGGCTGAACATGAGCCGGCAGTCTGCCCAGGTGGCCAAGGCGGCTGACAGCATCCTGGCTTGTATTAGGAATAGTGTGACCAGCAGGAGTAGGGAAGCGATCATGCCCCTGTACTCGACACTGGTGAGGCCGCACCTCGAGTACTGTGTTCAGTTTTGGGCCCCTCACTACAAGAAGGACATTGAGGTGCTGGAGCGTGTCCAGAGAAGGGCAACGAAGCTGGTGAAGGGTCTGGAGAGCAAGTCTTGTGAGGAGCGGCTGAGGGAACTGGGGTGTTTATCCTGGAGAAGAGGAGGCTGAGGGGAGACCTTATCACTCTTTACAACTACCTGAAAGGAGGTTGTAGCCAGGTGGCTGTTGGTCCCTTCTCCCAAGAAACTAGCGATAGGATGAGAGGAAATGGCCTCAAGTTGCGTCAGGGGAGGTTTAGATTGGATATTAGGAAAAATTTCTTTACTGAAAGAGTGGTCAAGCATTGGAACAGGCTGCCCAGAGAGGTGGTGGAGCCACCATCCCTGGAGGTGTTCAAAAAAATGTGTAGATGTGGCACTTCGAGACATGGTTTAGGAGGCATGGTGGTGTTGGGATTGACGATTGGACTTGGTGATCTTGGAGGTCTTTTCCAACCTTAATGATTCTATGATTCTAATAGTACTAATGGCTTCCCAGCCTCCCCTCTAAGGCCAGAAATTATCTCCACTTTAATGTGACCTCTAAAAGCAGTAATTTTCCAAAGCATAGTTACTAGAGCTATCCCTTTATTGATTGAAAGACTACTGGGAGTCCACAAACCTAAATCCTTACCTACTTTAATCTTTTTCAAAAATCAGAACAGCAAGGAAAACTTTAACGGGCACCATGGTGAAAACTCACACCACTCTTTCACTAACACCGGGGTCAGCACTGACTCAAAGGAGCGCTCTGAGGCCTGGAAAACTGTCTGGGACATCAAGACTGTAAGTGGCTGCCACCACAGCTCAAAAAAAAGGAAAATAACCAAAAGGTTTTTGAAAAACACCTAAGCTTCAGCAAAACTTAACAATATTTTAGAGGAGATGCTTAAAAACGTTCTCATTTAACCATTTTATTGTATCTGCTGTACTGTATGCCACACTGATGTTTTTCAGCAGTGAATTCCTTCACCTGACTTAAGCAGTGTAACATATCATACACGTGGCATTACTGGAGAAGGCAGTTTACTTCACCTTTTACCAAGTCCCTTGTCAGCCTCCATGACACATTTACCTAGACAATATAATTGAAAAAACAATATTTCCCTCCCCTATGATTATTTGTACTGTATCAAGCCTTTTTTTAACCAGTGCTTCTCTCTGAGCAATCCGCTCATCTTTGCACTGTATATTGTTTGCAACAAAAAGCTTTTTTATTTTAACAGGGCTACATTGCAACCAAGGTATTTTCAAAAAACACCTGCATCATTGCCAAAATCAACAACAGGTTTTTGCTTGATAAACCGTTTCCTGCACCACCTCAAGGACACAAGGTAGGATGGTGAATGAAAGTGGTGAGAAAGCAACTGCCTACAAAAGTACTCACTCCCTACCCATAAAGAGGAGAAGAGACTCCAAGAACTGAAGACAAGATTCTCAGCCAGGCTGAGTCACTCAAAGTCTAGTCTTAAAGTTGCATTGCACTTGAATAACCCCTTCTCCATTATCAAAGATGTGCATGCAGATTCTGAACGCCATTTTTGGTTTTTCTAAACGCTGTTTTCTGGGTTTGTTTTTTGATGCTTAGGGACCTAGTCCTCACCCACTTCCACCCACAGACGATCGCCTCATTATCTCAAGAAACAGACTCCAAAGCTTGCGCCCATATGGAAAACACATTCAAGCTCTATGCAGAGGAATTCCCTCCTACCTTGCTTTCCCAGCTGCTGGTGAGTGTACTAGTAACAGTGTTCTGTATGCCAAAATAAAGATTAACAAGATTACGAATAAGGATGAAAAAGATTTAAGTGAAGATGAGCAAGTTAATTATTGAAATCCTGTGGTTTTCTATGACTTTTTATTAATCAGTGAATGCATACATCAGGAAAAAAAGCAGGTCTGTCCCTCTTCTGCATACAACATGGAGACCAGGCTTTTTCAGGAAGATTTTGGGCTCTAGCTGTTGACACAAGTCTGAACTTTTTAGGCAGCTTCATGCATATACAATACCTAGCTACCACTGGTCCTGCCACAGCACAATTTTGAGATTCAAAACCCTATTTGGAGCTTAGATTTGTCCAAAAAGATTGCATTAACAGCTGCTTGTAGTACAAGTTCAGAACGATGTAGCTCAATTTTTAAATGGCATTTCCTGATACATTTCCAACCTTAACCTGGAAGAATTTCAGCTACTTTGTTCTCTTATTTTCTCAGTCCAAATCTAATCAGTTTTTCCTTTTCTTTCAGGATCAAACTTCTTAAAGCAAGATGTTTAATGTTAGAAAGTTAAGAATAATGAACTGCCAGTCGATTACTGTAATTCATTACTCCTGACAAAGTTTTGAGGAAGAAAATTCATAGTACCATGTACCCACGAACAAGATTTTCCTCCTTGATAATCTTCTCTTGATCACATTTTCAATCATTTATCTGTCTCTTCTTCTGCTCTGTGTGGAGGCTATTGTGTCTCAGTAAAATTTTATGATCAACCTACATTGGTCTGCGCTGTGTTTTTGCTAATCCTTTAAAAAAGTGGAAGCCATTCCAAAGACAAGTTGCTAAACTAGTGTTCCTGCAAAATCCCAGTTTTGACATTCAAACCCCATCCTGTACAGTTTCCCAGTGAGATTTCACATGCTGCCTTAAGCAATTATTCATCACTACTAAAAGGAAATGGTGCTATGCCTACTGTATAACCACATTTAAGATCATACGGTCTGAAGTCCAGATTTATAGAAATAAGCATATCTGAATTATTTTTATTTTAACTTCTAACATCCTAATTATTACAATGTTTTATTTTAAAACTGAGTATTGCAACGCAAGATGGCCAATTACAAATAGACAGATGCACTACTGCTCTGATCAACCCAGAAATCAAGCTGCAAGTAACAGAATTAATAAGCGTATTAAATGCAGGTTGGAGTTGAATACAGACGTTACTTAATGTTTGACAAATGCTTACCTCAGGAAGCAAAAAAGCATACCCTAACCAATTAGAAGTGCAGTTGGAAATTTGAAAGAATCAAATTATAGTTAGGCCAAAACTAGGGCAAAATGGCTGGGACTAGTTTCTTCATCTAAAACAATCACTTCAGTAACTCAGTCCATCTGAAAAATACCAGATCTGCACCTTCCCTCCTTGCTCAGAGGCCCTTTTGTTGGAGTTTGAAAGCAGTTACTCTAAGAGACACTTCAGCCATTCAGGAACAGTCAAGGGTTACTCTAAATAAAGAATGCAGCCGCCTGTTCTGTTCAGGAAAATGTTTTTGGGGTCTTGAACAGTTAACTGATATTAAAACCAAAGCAAGACTGCACCCAAAAATATTTTAGCACCTCCAAAGAAAACCAACCATATGGTTGCGGTATTTAGACAGAGTTCCTGTCCAACTTCCCTGGGAGTTTCTGGAGAAAATCTCCTTTTCCAACTTTACACTGCATTTCCCCCCCCTCACCCCGAGATAAGACAGGCACAGCCCTCTTCATTTACCCGACTGCATGTCACTGGGAAATGTCTTTCTGGGGGCCTTTGAGCCCTCAAAGACTATGGGCCAGACTCTGTAACAGATGATGATTTAAAGTCCCCTGAGGCAGCAGGGATCTGACCCGAGCAGGGCCTATGGCACAGCACATCACACGGCCCCAGCTGTCATAGCCCTGCGTGCAAAGAGGGCAGCGGCCTTGCAGGGAAATAGGGATATCCTCTACATGGCTCAAACCAGAGAGTCCATAGTCCCCTTGGCAGGGAATACCGGGGCATGGATGCTTCCGGCAAGGGATGACGCCTGCTCCAATACCACCTCATTGAAGGCCAAAATTTCAACTAGAGCGCACAAAACATTTGCAACAAGGTCCAGCTTCTTGCAAATCTACTTTAACTTAATTTTTACTACAATATTATACATTGCGATGCTTAATACATCTCCATGTGTCCTACAGTAACGATTAAAACTTTACAGAAGACAGGGAACTACTACTGAACCAATGAAGCAAAGTATTTGCTCCTTCCAGACGACAGGAATTTAATTGCAATATTACATTCTGGCAGGTTTCTTGCTGTAATTGGGATGTCATTACGTTTCACAATGTTCATTATTCAACTTTAAATTGATTCAGGTTTAAACTGATCAGGAAGAGAACAGGATGCAAAAAAAGAGATTGCTAAGCAGAGACATGACAGCAAAGACTCTAGTGAATCTGAAGAGACATCCATACTGTGACTCTTAAAATGTCCATATAAGTACAGAAATATAGAGGTATTCTTAACAGCACAGAAAATCGGAGTTGCTTACCTTGCAAGAAAAGATCCTTCTCAACAAGGCTAAGGCCGGAGCTTTATCACTAAACACAATTTCCATGATCTACAACGATCACTTCAGTAACTCGGGCTCAGATCTTCACCTTTCCTAATGTAATTGAAATTGTAATTTAAATTCTGAGGACCGCCCATCAGCATGCCACATCAGCATTACAAAGTCGCAGGATTTTATCCTAAATCCTACTGCTCTGTTTTTCTCTTATGCCACAGCAGGCAGAATATGAAGATTCAACTGCATTTACATTTAGAAACACCTGAAAAGCTGTATTGACAGAAAAAAGTTCAAAAGTGTGACTTGAGTATAATTAAAAAGCGATAATATAATCTAATAAATGTCTTAAGACAAATTCAGGATGCTGAGAGAACCTGATTTGTGAGAGCAATTTTTTTTTTTTTTTTTTTTAAACACAAGAATAGATATTCTCATTTGAGACACCACCAGCAGGTCTAACAACAGTCTTTCGGGGAAAAAAATACTTCAACAACTGTCAATTAGTAAAGCTGGAATGACATAAATGTGCTGGGGCTGCTCCTGCCAAGGTCACGGCCGCCCTTCCTGCCGCCTCAGCAGGGTTTTCCCGCCTTCTCCCCCTCAGGCGGCCAGAGGCTCCTCAGAGCCCTCCCGCCGGACGCCGCCTCAGTCTGCTCTTCCCCTCCCCTCCGCCCCAGTTCTCCCGCACCTCAGCAAAACCAAACTCTTTTGTTCCTTCAGCAAAGGGTTAATTCCTGTCGGGCTGCGGAGGCAGTTTTCTCCACGTTTTTCTTCGGGGATTTTTTTCCCTCTCCCGAGCGGCGCCACAAGCGGGCGACGGTGAGTGCCGTCTGCCCTCAGAGCCCGCACGCAAACCTACGTTTTTTCTACACAAAACACGTTCAAGCGCTGCTGCTTGCAAAGAACCAAGACCACCACCACCATTTGGCATAACGGTATGTATCAAAAACGTCCCTTTGGACTTGCAGACTCGACTCAGTGAAACTGAGACCAGATTTAATTTAATATTGCACTTGCAGGACTGGTTAGAAGCGATTTTTATATATTAAAAACCCTCTTTTTTAAAATAACTTGCAGTATTCCAGTTGAAAAGTGATTTTCCAATCTCGACAGTGATTCCCTGCCACAAACTCAGGTTGCACACAAAGTGAAACTGAGCAACTTGACACAAAACCCAAGTATTCAAAAACCTCCCTAGCTGAACGATCACCTCTTTCAATAAGTATTTACATCACCACAGAAAATAAGCTGAGGCAAGGTGAAAAAAGTTACTGTTGCCACTTAAAATAATGAAAGAGACATCCACAGACTTGCGCGTATATGTAATGTTTCAGCTTCAACCACCTATTTATTGTAAAACAAATTTCCATAGCAATGTTGTATTTGGGCCATATGGTCACATGGTAACATACAGTACATTTTAAAAGGTACACAAGCTCTTATTTGTCTACTGTAAGGCTTTTTTTTTAAACCCTAGGCTATCTCTGGTCTTAAGTTTGATGTGAATTTGCAAAAGTAAATAACACATCGGAAAGTTACTAGAAGACATTTAATTTTTTTCACTGCAAATGGATTCTTATTTGATAATTATCAGACACTGGCAGGTCAAAATTTGCAGAAGTATAGTCCCCATATTTATGTAGTAGTTACAGCAGGAAATAATTTTCAGCAACATGTAGACAGGGATACAAATTACAAAATAATTTTATTTCAACACTTAACCATTCCACACCTAATTCTAAAAACGTATATAAGGTGGATGGTTTGCATCGTTCACACACAAGCATCAGCTCTGCAATCAAGATGAAATTCACTGTGAGTATGCATGCTTTTTTTTCCCCCCTCATAAACTAAAACTTTGATTCAAAAGCATTGCCTTTATGTCTCAGAAGTGCCTATGTCTGTCTATAGCAAAAAGGTATAGTCTGGGGAGATTTTTCTACTCCAGAGCGAGCGACTCAGACCCTATTACCCTAATCAGATGAAGAGGTAAGGATTTTTTTAAAGGTTTGACTATACATTTTTCAGTCTACAGGAAGCCTAATCCATGTCCATTTTTGTCAACGCTTTTGCAAAAAACTGGAGCAATGCACTAATGGATCAGCCACTTTCTTGTAATGCCTAAGCAGCAAAAATTTAAATTCCTTCTCCTCGTTCTTCTAAAATATCTGTATATGACTGTACGAGTCTCAGAAGCAACTTCAGATTCAGCTCTTAAAGCAACCTACTATGTGTCTAGTTTACGTTATTCTGGGGTAAAGCAAGGATGACTCACTTTAGGTGAGTCATTGTAATTCCAGTATGAAAGCAAAAAAGGATCTAAGACATACCCTTAAACACCAGATTAGGAAAAAGGCACTAGGATTCTCATGACCAGATTTGTCAGCCAGACCTGCAGTTACACTTTTTTTCAATTTTCATTTCAGATTCTGACTACCGTCCTTCTTGGACTCTTGCTGACTCCAGCCCTTGCTGATAATGTGAGTATAGTGACCAAGTTACACATACATTGCTGCTGTTCCTATATTCCCTGCTTCTTGAGTTTTCCTTGCTTCTTTCCCCATCCCTGTGGGATGGGGAAAGGGATCTCAAACTTCTTTCACGCAGCAAACTAAAACCACCAGATGACAGTTGTAAGATACGGAATTTATTCACTTAATCTACTAAAAGAATTCTTACGGCTACTCCAGAATGCCACAGGCTTAATTCTTTGTCATTTTGACAATACTGTGGTCACTAAAGGCGCTCCTGTGGGCCAGCATTTATTCTATTATAGCGGTGATTTTCTAAAGCTTTGGGGAGATAACTGACTAACTTGAAAGTGTAAAAGTGGGGTTTAATTTTGTTTTCCAGTTTCAGTATAGGAAAGCAAGAAAGCAAGTCACCGTTGCTGGAGGCTACAAAGTTCTGACCATCGATGAGGAATGGCACGTGGCAACTCTCGAGCAAGTGAGCACCCAAGGGTCATGGAAGACCATTTGGAACTACAATAATGTGAGTAGCAAGGAGCATGCTTTTTCAGAAAGTGTACAAGGAGACTAGCTCCTATAAAGCTGACCGAAATACAGGACTTGTTTCTTTATTCTTAACATTTTGAGTCCAAGTTATGGGGTAAAAAGCTATCTGCATTTATTACTTTATACAGACTTTATTCCAGTCTCAATTATTGAAAAAATGAATTCCTAGTTATCAATAACTTTATTTTACAGGGCATTATTGCAACCAAAGTGCTGGCACAGAGATCTTGCTTCCTTTCCATGATGGCCAGAAAGAAGATGCCTAGCTTTGATGCACTTGTCAAACTGGCTGAAGAGAACAAAGTACAAGTAAACTACTCCTTTTTAATCTTAAAGTTGTACAGTAATGCAAAGTAAACTGATGTCAGAGGCATTGCTATTTTCAAAAGCTTTTAAACCAACATTTACTTTAAAAGCCATTTAGATCACACCATTGATTATGATGTTGTATCAATTTCAATGACATTTTACATTAACATAATTTGAAACCTTTGAAAAGTTAGAATATCCTGTTTCAGATGCTTGCAGTGGAGAGTTTTCATGTTTTATGTTGTAGACCACTTAGGTGACGTTTAAAAGATTATTCAGATTGACTGCTTTTTAATACTGTTTTATGTTTAGAGATTTTAGATTTTTGGCATGGTACTCTTCATAATCTCACATTCTTTGCAGGGTAAAAAAAAAAAAATCTTTTTTTGGCAGCTCTAGTTGAGGAAGAACAAATAATCCAGTAATGAGGAAAAAAGCTTAAATAAGATTTCAAGCTTTCAAAACTTTTTCAAAAGCACCATATTAGCATGAGCTCAGCCCACAGAGTTAGCACAGACATTTTAAAAATTATCTCAGCATTCAGCACGCTAACCTTTTGTAGACACCAGCTTCTCTTGAAGTCTGAGGACTGAGTCCTTATAAAAATCCTGGCTTTAAAGGGCAAGAAGGCACAGTGGGGAAGACAAAGGGGAGAGTTACATAAGTAAAGGCTTGAGCAAAAACATTCACCTCTAGCTACAGTCCCAGGCTTGCTTGTACTGAGGTGCATCTCTCTGCGCCCTGAAGCTTATCTCAACTCCTTGCTTACCAGCAAGAAGGAAGCACATTGGAGTGGGCTTTCAGGAGCCCTTTGATAAAATTCCACCGTAATTTTGAAAGCTGATGTCAATCCCAGTCATCCCTGCTAAGTGTGTTTTTACCCTGCAGTTCATCCAGCTGTTTCTTAACTCTGCTTTTTCTTTCTTGAGAGGATGAGATTTTTACAAGTGGCAGAATTGTTTTTCTGAACAGCAATGTGCCTTGGGAATTTGCCATGGGGATGAATTTCAAAAGAAAAAGAGTAGGTGCCTCATTCCCCTCCCCTCCCCCCCAGCTATGTTTTCTCTGAGGAACTTTAGGTTTGCAGGTTGCTAAGAAACAGTTTATATTATGAAACCTGCAATGGCATTAATTGTTTTTGGATAGCAATACCTAAAAATAGCTCTGAGTGATTTCAATACAAAATTGCATTTTTCATTTCAGAACACTGCTTTGCAGATGCTACTATTCAGACCTCCATTTTCCTTTAGGGTGTAAGAGAGCATATCTCTAGTCAACAGCCTTTCCTCCATATTAATTGTATGAGCCAGAACGGGAGTCCTGTGGGTGTAGCTGAATAATGAGAGATATGAACCAGCAGGAAGCCTCAGTCACAAGAGAAAATACAGGCATCCAGACACTTTGTCCAGGTGACAAAGCACTCAAGTAGGAAAATATATTTGAAATTAATTTGAAAGAGCACTCCAGAGCAGTTCAGAAAGCTGTCCCACTAAAACACTCAGTTTCATCTCAAAGAGATCATAAACACTACTTGCAAATAATTTTAGTGTACATGTATCTGCCGAGCATTGCTACTGCCCTCTTTGGTTCCCATTTTAGAACACTGAATGAATAGACTTCTCCTTCCATGCTTCCCAGTTACAACCTGAGTACCTCTAGGGTGAGAGGTTAGTAAGTGACTGAGGGAATACTTTTGGAGGAGGTCTGTGTTAAAATATTGACTGCACTACTCTTTTCCTGTTCAGCTGTTCAACTGAGTTTCCAGTTCTCTTTAGCCTCCCTCCACCTTGACTCCCTTAGAAAGATCTGCCATAGGAGCCATCTTCAATGCTTGCTAATGGTCCCATAGTCACACAGTGGATTAAAAGACTGTACTAAATACAGTTTTGAGTAAAACACCAAGCACTGAGTCATCATTCCAGAAATAGGAATATGTATAGCATTAAATAGATCAAGGCACTGATCTTGCTGAATGATGTTATTTGATGTTTAGATCACAGAAGGTCAAGGACAACCTTCAAAGGAGATCACATACATCATCAAGAGATCCATCCGTGACCTCAGGTCTTATGGACTAGACATCTTCACTATGTGCAAAGGACTCACAACCTACGTGGCTAATGAAGTTCACAGTGAGTGCAAGCAAATGAATTATGTCTGTAACTAACCAGGCATTTTTTTCCTTGGGGACTAATAAACAAATGCTGCTGTTCCAACTAGAGATGGACACAAATCAAGAACCTCAGGAGCTGCAGAAAGGGCTCAGTATCTCTGCAGATCGGGATTGGAACAGTGTTGAGTCACAACTTCCATGAATGATCTGATCCAAACCCTTACTACTCCTTTTAGTAAAGTTTAAGGTGGCTTAAGTTTTGGCCCAGAATTTTGCAGATTGACTTCATCTGTAATGCCAAAGTAAAGAAAAAGGGTAGTACTAAGAACCACTATCCTTCAGTTCGGAGGTTGCTGATGTTTACCAAGGAATCCCACCAAACACTTACGTTTCACAATATTAAGCCAAGTTGCTTCATTCCTTGTAGGTTTTTTTCAGAGGTGGAATGATCACATCACCTAGGAGTTTCATTATCTACACTTCATAGGATTCTCTGATAATGTCAAAGCCTGACAGGTCCTATTAACTAGCACCAGCATAACTGTATAATGCACAGTAATATATACTAACAGTATAGAGTGTAATAGCGCCCCTCTGTACTGGAAAACCAAGAGAATATTAAATAGCATGTCTTTGTGATCATTCATTTCAGAGTTGAAGATCCAGTTGTGTTTGGTGACTACAAAAGAACCTTTCACTCACATGTAAAATATTTCTATTGCAGCGATTATGAGAAACATTGCTCACTCAGAGCAATAAAAATACACTGTTGTAGAATGCCAGCTATTGCTATGGATACTAGTATAAATCAGCTGTCTTGCTGTGGGTGCCATAATCATATCTTGATCACTTGCAATAGTATTTCATGTATTGTGGGGAAAAAAGAAGTTATTTTTAAATATAAATAAAGGAAGTTTTACTCAGAGGAGTTAATCCTGAAGCACCAGCAAAGTACTCTGAGCCTTACTGCAAGCTGATTGTCTGCAAACCCTGTCATGAGAAAGATGCTCTACAGATCAGGCATAGGATGTTGCATTCTGACATAGCAGCACTTCCACCTACTCGCTGCTTGCTTTGCTTTGATAATTGCTTTGGTACTTGAGATAGCTCAATTTGATTAAAAATGCAAGTGCAATATGCCAGGTATTAAGGGCTGCCAATGAATGCACAGATCACTTAACACCATCTTAGGTATTACCTCATGGTATTTTTTTTTTCCTTTTCTTGTTTTTAAAGGACCCAGATATATACCCAGCCAAGAATCATGCACTATACTTGATGTCCTGCAAATTTTGGACCTTAAGTACTGTTACAGCAATCAGAAGGCCTGAAAATCTTACCTGTCTTGAACCAAGTACAGATGCTTGATAGCTGCTGCACAAAGCCAACCCCGATGCTGTTCTTCCCTGGCATCTCCTCTTTCAAGTTTCCTACGTGATGATTCAAATGCTGAAACAGATCAATTGATGACCATATCTTTCAATTAAAGACCTTTAGCGTGGATTAACTCTGGCTAGTTTCTCATTACTGTACCCTTTATCATCTATGAAGACATCCAGAAAAATATTTTGATTGCATCCCTTCTACCCCTTCTGAGCCCTCTGAATGCTCTTTCAAAAGCCTGCTCTTAAGACAGGGCACACCCGTAGAGGTGGGCAAGCATC